>JBBPDA010000025.1:7316785-7327963 GCA_037974385.1 Arnoldichthys spilopterus | reverse complement strand
AATATTAAGCACTGTATTTTAAACGTATGTATCTATTTATTTATGTTTCTCGTTTTTAAAATGTATAGTATAAATAAATAATAAATCTTTTAATATGCGAAGTGCATTATAAATCAAGTGTATTATTATTATTATTATTATTATTATTATATGCAGGTACAGAATGGGCCGTGATATTTAAATACAGAAAATATAGAAAATATGATGTTAATTTGCCATATTTACGCTTCAGCTGCAACATGACGCACATTTTTTTGGTATAAATGTAGCGCCAGCTCCGTGACGAAGCTCCTTTAAATGTTGCCCCCTGGCACCATAACGCCATGATCAGATCACGCCTCTGTCCAATCAAACGCGAGAACGCCGCCTGCGCTGTGACGATGCGGCCTCCTATTGGGCGCGGCCTCATTCGGTTTCCGCGTCACACGCGTGTTGTTGGTGTGAGTGTGGAGCAGCGGGAGGCCCTGCAGGCAGCTGGACTTCAGCACCTCACCAGGTAGGACGCGCAGGTGGACTTCTTCTCCACACTGGAGACTGAAAACACACGACTGCACACGTTACAGGTGGTGAATCAGAGCCTGATTCTGTGGCTGTTCCTGCACATATGACACTGTTATGTCGTTTGGGTTTGTCCACTGCTGTGTGTTTGGGTCCTGGGGTCCAGTGTGGAGGTCAAACCTAGAGTTTTTGCGACGTTTCCCCTAATGATTCCTCTTCTTCTGTTTCCCCCTCCTCAGCACCAACCATGGACCTCGTGCTGAACTTTGCTGACCATCACGTCTTCACCCCGTATGTGTATCCCTCCTCCTGGCCCGAGGATGACCCTCTGCGGCAGGTCGTCGGACTGATGGTGGTGACCAACCTGGGCGCCGCGCTCCTGTATCTCGGCCTGGGGGCTCTGAGCTACTACTTCGTCTTCGACCACCGTTTAAAGGAACACCCCCAGTTTTTGGAGGTCAGGGCCTTCTTCTCCCATGGTAGATACTAATGCAGGTCATCCCAGACGGGGAGATGAGTCCAGCACAGAATTTCATCCGTCCGTCTGTCCGTTTGTTTGTCTCAGAACCAGGTGCGACGCGAGATAAAGTACGCCATGACCTCCCTGCCGTGGATCAGCGTTCCCACGGTCGCGCTGTTTTTCGCCGAAGTCCGAGGCCACAGCAAGCTGTATGACCACGTCGACGAGTCTCCGCTGGGTAAGTCCGCGTTCGTGCCCTGCAGGAGTTGAGCTCCGTCGTGATGCCAGTTTCCTTCATTCCGTTCTTCTTGTTTTTCAGGTTGGCCGGGGCTCGTGTTCAGCATGTTCTCCTTCCTCTTCTTCACTGACATGTGCATCTACTGGGTCCACAGGTTCCTGCATCACAAGCTCATCTACAAGGTAACTGATTATTGGCAGATGATTGGCAACGGCGGTGTGAAACGTAACGAGACGCTGCAGTATTGTGTGGCACGAAAGCACCCGGTCGTGTCCCAATCCGACCGTCTCAGACGCAACGCGGTTGCAGCCGCTTTCATCACAGTGCTGCCTTCAAAGGCGCCTACCTATTAGGCAGTCCAGAATGGGCAAGAGTGGGCAATGTGGTGAAAAACGACCACATCGCGTAACATCACAGTATTTGACGGTACACATGTGATGTATAATGAATTTTGATTTTTATGAAGTGAAATGTCCCAAAAAAAGCCTTTAAAAACGGCTGCAGAAACAAGTGCGTGACTTTTTATACTGAACACTTGAGATAGGTGATAAAAATACGAATTAAATATATTAAATTAATTTAATTTTTATTTTTTAGATGATCCAATGATCTTAATTTTTATAATTATAGTATTTATTATTATTATCATTTTTTTCCTCATTTACTGTTTTTTTATTATTAGTTCATGATCGTATTTACAGCACTTTGGGTGTAAAAAATGTGCTTTATAAGTAAATTTTACTTACTTACTAAAGGTCTGGACTGAGATCCAGCCTCCTTGCTGCGAGGCTCCTCATGCAGGTGCAGTAAAGTGGCGGTTTACAGACTCTTGTGATGTTTTATGGCTACAAACGTGTTGCAGTGGTCATTCATTCCTGTGTGCGTGAATTTGTGCAGCGCTTCCACAAGCCCCACCACGTCTGGAAGATCCCGACTCCCTTCGCCAGCCACGCCTTCCACCCGGTGGATGGTTTCCTTCAAGGGCTGCCCTACCACATCTACCCCTTCCTCTTCCCCCTGCACAAGGTGCTCTACTTGGGCCTTTACGTGTTTGTGAACGTGTGGACCATCTCCATACACGACGGCGACTACCGGGTCCCCGGCCTGCTGGAAAAGGCCGTCAACGGCGCGGCGCACCACACCGACCACCACCTCTTCTTCGACTACAACTACGGACAGTACTTCACCCTGTGGGACCGGATCGGAGGCTCCTACCGACACCCCTCGGCCCTGACGGGGAACGGGCCGCACGACTGCGTCCGGAAGCTGCGAGCGGAGGGTGAGCTCGGCCGCGCCAACGGGGATGCAGCTCGCGGGAAAAGCGAATAGGCGGCCGACTTTGCGGTTGCATCACATATGCCGTTAAAGAATTGTTCCCTTAATCCTGTGGACAGGCGGAGGATGAGGCTCGCTGCAGTGTTCTCGCGGGGGGGAGGAAAAGGAAAAGCAGATTAAATGTGTGAACGCAGGTGAGACGGTTCCGTGAGACGCAGAAAATCCATTAAAAGTCTCGATTTATTATTTTTTTTCTATTATTGCCAAACCTATGCACTTTGATAGCACTCAGAACAGTTTAAAGCATTTTTTCCCCCCAAAAGCGTCGAGGCCTGTAGCCCACACAGGCAGGTACATTAGCTTTAATGCCATTAGTGTGGTCTTTGCCAGCGTGCGCCGCATACGGTCACCACCGTCCAAAACGGACGCACTTCTATTGGTCCATTTGTCATGGTAGATGCGCACAGCTGCAGCGTTCAAATGAAACAGAGGAATCGAAATTGATATACAGTACCGTGCAAAAGTCTTAGCCCCCTATGCGAAGAGTTTGAAGCCGTTTATAAGAGCAGTGAGTCTCTTTCTGCAGCAAAAACACACGTAAACATTAGAATCAGTGCAGTAAAACAGTGCAGCAGTGAAGAGAACGAGGATCTGTGTGTGAACAGCAGCTGATGGTGTGTGAGCTGTGAGAAGACACAGGTTCGGCTCAAGGTTTCTCCTCCAGTCACTTCATGGACGTGTGTGAAGCTCCATCAGCTCCTGGTTTCATCTAATGAAGGACTGATTGAGCCCAAAGCAGAGATTTGATGGTGCAGTAACACTGGGCGTCCACTAGGGGAGCTCTTGACACAACATCACTGTTATTAGTGTTTATTCTAATGTTGGTGTTTAATGAGCATTTTCTCAGGGGGCTAAGACTTTTGCACAGTACTGTACGTAGCTTCGGGCAGTGACGATATGCGACTAACATTACTTTTTTTTTTTTGCTACTTTGCACTGCAAAACCGCTGGAGTTGCTTTAGTAAGAGGCAGTGCGTTCGAACCTGATTTTTGTACATTTCTCGTTGATGGTGAATTCCAGGAAGTGAACATATGATCTTGTCTGATAAGCAAAGAAGGTAAATGTGGATTATTTACATTATTTTACTTTTTTTTAGCTTACTTTAGCTTTGACAGATGACCAGCCAAGTCACGTTTTCATCATCTGTCCTCAGCAAAAACACATAGTTCTGTATTTGGACTAAAACTCTGGTTTTTGAAAAAATAATAATTTTATTTCCATTAATAAAAATAATTTCGCTCTTGTGTTCGTTGTTCTTGCGAGTTTTTCAGCTTTGCACCACACACTGGGCTGTATCTGCAAGTAGCACCACTCTGATCTAGTACCATGTGAAAATACACATCTGTGGGGTTCTATGAATGGACTGTGTGTGTGTGTGTTCTGTCGTTCGGACACAAGAGGGCGCTGTTGAATCAAACATGGTTTTTTGTTGTATAATCAGTGGCGTTTGATTAAGTCCACACAGATAAACATCCTCGCTGGCTGTGAGCCTTTCTCTACTCCTCGGTTCACACACTAGGCAGCCTGTCAGATCAATAATATGTTTGAGCGGGGTTTTTTTTCCATCCTGCTGCTTTTAGCTTTTTTTTATTTTTTTATTTTTGCATATTTTTGGAAAGGTTTGGTCAAATCGCACCATTACCTTAAATCATAACTGTTACAATTATAACGGCGGTGTTAATTTGACCAAATAAAAACTGGACGAGCTGCTTTCTCGACAGCAGAGGGTGAACAAAGGGCCGAAATCCCAATGAAAACATCCTGGCCACTTCATTTGTATCTATGGCAACAGGTCTTGACTTCCGACACTTCACACTCGGAAGCTCCTCCGAACACATTTGCATATAAAATGCAGCTAAATCTCCACTCCCCTCGCGAGGACGCTCATGCAGGCTGACAGGCTCTTGATTGTTGTGATAGCGGTGTCGTAATTTGCAGAAGTCCATCACCTTATTGAAATGACCTCATCAGCTTTTCGGCACCGGGCGGCACTTACGCCTGAGTGTCTTGTTCTTGAGCACATCCACCTGGGCACGGCTGTGCCCAACTATGAAGACCAGTTTAATTGAACACTTTGAGAGTTTTAGGGGCTTTTACGGGTTCCTCCTTATGCTACGGGCTCCTGTCAGCAGCCGGACTAGACAAAGGCTCGCCAGCGCCTCTGGGCTCTTCTACCCTTGTTCTTATGAATCCGCGGCTCTGTGGCAAGAATCATTCGCTGCAATTTTTTTACCGTCAGTTTGAAATGGGAAGGCGAGTTCATAAAGCACATTATCATACGCAGAGGTCACTCAGTGTGGGGTCAGCATTAAAAAGGATAATGGTTAAAAAGGTAAATAAGCAAAAAACTGGGAATAAAATCATAATAATAATAAAATAAATCGATAATACGGAATTTTGATTGAAGGCTGTAGAAAACAATGCGTTTTTTAGTTTCATCTTGAAGCTGCCAACAGTTGGAGCGGATCTGATCTTCATGGGGAGCTGGTTCCAGCAGGGGGCAGCATAACGACTAAACGCCATTTCACCCTGTTTGCTTCCAACACCTCCACACCACTAGCTGAGCATCTCCTGCTGATCTCAGATCTTCCAGGCTGGTGTTTATCCAACATTTCCAATTAACATTTGGGGCCCAAACCATTGAGGGACTTATAGACAATGAGTAAGACTGATTGGACGCCAGTGTAAGGACTTGAGGACCAGAGTAACGTCTCTTTTATTGTTTTTTAATTCATTTTGAATAATCTCATTTGGGAAATGAGTGTTTTGTTGGCGGAAGGTCATGACCGACCAGTCTTGTGTATGAGATAGAGACGTTTCGAGTGGTGGTGTGTGTGCAAACAAAGCTGTGGACTGGTGAAGGCTGTGGGTGAGCTGGGAGCATGCTTTGATTCCCTTTCATGTCTCTGTAGCCTTTTAACACATTTCCATCATTGGAATGTTAACAATTCCCAGCAGGAACATCTCGCTGTTAGAGGATACGAACGTACGTAGCATCTCCATCAATGTCTCCAAGTCGTGAACCAGACTCCCAGTACTGCTCCTGCACAGCTTGTACAACTCCATAGAAAAACATTGCTAATTGAATGGGAAGTTATGCAGCAGCATCACCATGATGCCACGTTGCCATGACCAGTGCTGGCAGCTGAAGGCTTAGGCTGGGGAACTGTGAAGTGATGGAGCTCCGGTATGTTTGGGATGAGCTGGAGTTCGGATTATGGTCCAGAAATAATTGGCCCACATTGATACCTAGCCTCACGAATGCTCTCGTGGATGAATGCAATCAAATCCTCAAAGCAATGTTCCAACATCTAGGGAAGGGGTGGGCGGCTCGGGTCCTGGAGGGCCAGCACAGTTTGGAAGTTCTGCCAAACCGTGATGGACACCAGACCAGGTTGCCCACATCTGATCTAGGGTGAAGAAGAGCTCCTCTTTAGGCTTTACCCCAGGTCAGGAGTGGGCAATCTGGGCTGGTGTCCATCACAGTGCCTACTCTCAGCTCTTTAGGCTTTACTCTAGACCAGGGGTGGGCAACTTGGGCTGGTGGGCAACCTGGGCTGGTGTCCATCACGGCGCCCACTCTCAGCTCCTCTTTGGGCTTTACCCTAGATCAGGGGTGGGCAACCTGGGCTGGTGTCCATCACAGTGCCCACTCTCAGCTCTTTAGGCTTTACTCTAGATCAGGGGTGGGCAACCTGGGCTGGTGTCCATCACGGGGCCCACTCTCAGCTCCTCTTTAGCCTTTAACCTGGACCAGGAGTGGGCAACCTAGGCTGGTGTCCATCATGACGCCCACTCTCAGCTCCTCCTTGGGCTTTACCCTGGACCAGGAGTGGGCAACCTAGGCTGGTGTCCATCATGACGCCCACTCTCAGCTCCTCCTTGGGCTTTACCCTAGATCAGGAGTGGGCAACCTGGGCTGGTGTCCATCACAGTGCCCACTCTCAGCTCTTTAGGCTTTACCCTAGATCAGGGGTGGGCAACCTGGGCTGGTGTCCATCACAGTGCCCACTCTCAGCTCTTTAGCCTTTACCCTAGACCAGGGGTGTGCAACCTGGACTGGTGTCCATCACTGTGGTTAGGACAGTGCCCTTGTTAGCTGAAAGTCGCAGGTCACCACTGAGGTACTGCCCCCTGCTCCACGTGTGCACGTGTGATGGGTTAAATGCAGAGGTCACGTTTCATTGTGGTGCATGCTCCCAATAACAAATCGCTTAGTCGGTGGAAAATCTCCCCCGAGTCCTGGTTTCAGAGGAGACGCCGTGATCTAGCTGACGACGACCGCGGCGACGGGTTAATTATGTTAAGTGTGATGTATTAATTGAATTATTGATTGGTAACGTGAGCAGTTTGCGCCGTTCCAGAGTCGACTCGGCTCGGGTTTGTTTGTGCGCGTGTGCGCCCGTGTCTGAGGGAGAGGGAGGGAGTTTATGAACCCAATCACTGAACTTGAAAATGGTCTTTTATTTCATGCTGGGTGAAATGGGTTTATTATACGGTGGATGTGCATGATCGCGTGGGACGCTGTGTGACTCATTTGTATCCTGGCAGCTAGCTGAGGTAAAAGAACACATCATTTAAAAGTTCACTTACTGGGTTAGAAACACTCCGGCACATGCCAGGGGGACAATTGCTTTGTGGACAACAATGCCCCGTTTCCTCGCGCGTTATTACGATTGCCCAAAGAGGAAATTAATCATCAAATTCCTGTCTACCTGGAATTATCTGCACCCTTTATTCCAATCAACGCCATTGCATACTGAACAGAGCTGTCAGCGCGGCAACTGCGGCCACTATCTTTCAATTACAGAGCAGGCCGAGCTTCCCTCTGTTTGCCTCCTAATGATCTCCTCAGGCTGTTTACCCACTGTACGTATAATCCTGAGAAAAACGAAGAAGTTTCCCTCATCCGTGATACCCAACTGTTCATCAGGCAGAGGCCTAGTGGTGAGGACGCTGCCTTTGGGACCTGAAGGTTGCAGGTTCGAGTCCCTGGGCGCCACCGAGGTTCCCTTGAGTAAGGTACCGTCCCGCTACGCTGCTCCCCGGGCGCTGTTGGTAGCTCTGCTCCACGTGTGCACGTGTGATGAGTTAAATGCAGAGGTCACGTTTCATTGCTCACCCCAGCGGCACCCCAGGCCTCACCCAGGCCTCACCCAGGCCTCACCCAGGCCTCACACAGGCCTCACACAGGCCTCACCCAGGCCTCACCCAGGCAATCACGTTTCTCCTCAGAAGATCCGCCCGTGTTTTATTCCTGCATTTGTTTTGGCCGAAACAAACACGCAGCCGCTCCGGCCGGCGGTGAAGGACACCAGCCGTGCTCGGGCCTGCTGCGCCCTCGGCTGATTGATCATGAAGTGATTACAATAGTCTGGTGAAATTATAACCTGTCTCGGGCAAACGCTGGAGATGCAAAGCGTCAGAGGAGTCGCAGTGCGATTGTTTTTGCTCGCGGTTCGCGTTTGATGTGCTTCCTCGGTGCACAATGACAGACTGTTTGCGTTGGCGCCGCGTAAATGAAAAAATGTCATCGGCGTGACATCTGCCCGTTGGTCATAATGATCTGGTTAAGATTGCCGTTTGTTCTGCCTCGGACTAACCTCGTATTTAATTCCGCTGTGATTGTGCAGCCCGCTCTGTTTGTTTCGCCCGCTCTATGACAACAGCCCTAGGAGAAGGAACTTCCAACACCTGAGATGATAAGCAAACCCAGGACAAAGGGATCTGAGCCTGCTCTCTTCAGCCGCAGCACAGGTGCAGCAGCTCTACAGCGGATGGCTGTTATCGATGAGAAGTCGTGTTCCCATTCATAACCGGTACGACAACAAAAAACCACCTCACTGACCTACTAACACAACGTTCTGGTGTCTGTTTTAATTCCAGACGGAATTCCTGATGAAACTGGCCCTAAAACAAAGTTCCTACCGTGTTCTTGGATTAGACACGTGGTTCTAGGTCAAAGCTTTATCTGCTATTGAATCTTTACATTGCGCGAAGCCTTGTTAGCCTCAGCACTCGCTTTCATAACACGTTTAGCCTTGTAACTCAGCGGCTTCTATTGTCGTTTCATCCATGTACTGTTCACGTGGCGCAACAATGTAGCACCTCCAGGTGCAGCAGGGACCAGTGCACAGTTCTGGATCTACCAGGTGATGTGAACAAGACACAGGGAGCAGTGAAAGTGACTGTTTGTCATTGTGAACACACTCGAGCACCACAACGAAACTTGACCTCTGCATTTAACCCATCACACGTGCGCCCGGGGGCAGTGTAGTGGGACGGTACCTTACTCAAGGGAACCTCAGTGGTGCCCTGGGACTCGAACCTACGACCTTCAGGTCCCAAAGGCAGCGTCCTCACCACTAGGCCTCCACTGCCCACACTACACCAAAGTGCAAAGGACAGTGATGTAGTGAGAGGTTATTGAGCTCTGGTCCAAAGCCAGCTTAAATGAACGTGTCTTAAGTCACTTTTTAAAGGGTTAACTGGCTCAGCGGGTCTCAGTGCTTGTGGGAGGTTGGTCTTGAGTTGAAGCTGAAGTGTGGGACAACAAGACCTTGTTGCATTGACCTTAGGTTGTATATCAGGTGAGCACCCAAATGTTCCATGTGGTCCATGTAGACACTGAGTAATAGGCCTCAAGGTTTAATCGGCCTTGGGTTTTAAAAAAAACATCTTCACATTTGTGCATCTCAGTTACTTCATTGGTTCTTCAGAGAACCTTCCCTCCAGAGGGTCCTGAGGTTCTTCTCTGGCATCGCTCCGAGCGTAGACTCTTGTGTGAAAGTGGTTAAAAGCTTGTTGCACAGTTGTACAGAGAGTAATGTCTTAATCGCCAATTCCTTTGTTACATTCATCGCCCTCTCCACACGGATAACGTCTGGCTGCCGCTCGCTGGGCGGAGCAAAGAGAAGACTTCTCTTTAGACTGCTAATTGATCTGTTTCGTGTAAAACCACAAATCGTGGGGGAAAAATAGCACATTCTCTTTGAACAAAAACAAAACTTCAAATCAACACGTAACACTCGCTGTTCTGAAAGAATTACTAAATTAATTGCGTCTATAATTACACCACAGACCATCAAAGCTGCTGTGTTTCGTTCTCCTCGCTGCAGCGAACATCTCCACAGCTGGAAAATAAAGTCCCTTCATGATCAAAAGTGAAGTAGATGATAAAGCATATTAAATGAACAAAAACAGGATGCCACTGACGCGCAAATGGCGTCGACAGTAGTGGGCATCGTACGCTGCAGTTCTGCCCAATCTGAGCCCTCATTTCCTCTGTGTCCTCATTCATGACCACATGACAGAGTCCGCAGTATGGTTTTATATATACACACCATTTCCAAACAAGTGGGAATTTTTCTTAAAAAAATGCCATTTCTGAACTTTCTTTGAATTTTTTACTTAACCGATAAAAAGTTCAAAGTAACGATTTCCAGTGTTTTCACTGATCAGCTTAATTGTAATTTGTATGTATAAACAAATTAAGAAAAAAAAATAAAAGTTGAGACAAAGGTGTTTTTACCAGTGTTACATCACCTTTCATTTTAATTACACTGTTTATTCATTTAGGGACCGAGGAGATTAAGTGCTGCAGTTCTGTAGGTGGAATTGTTCTCCATTCTTGCCTGATATAAGACTTCAGCTGCTCTACAGTCCGTGTTGGACATCGTCTGAACCTCCATATGTTTTAGTAGCAGACAGATCTGGCATTGCGGCAGGTCCATCAAACCATGCTGTTGTAGCGTGTGCTGAGGCCTGGCATTGTCTTCCTGAAGTAACCACGGACTTCATGGAGAAAGGCGCTGCCATGATGACAGGGTATGTCTCTCTAAGATCCCAAAATACAGAGCCCACAAAGCCCTAAAACAAGCTGAAATGGGGACTCATCTGACCACAGCACATGTTTCCAGTGGCTTTTGATGCATCTGAGATGAGCTTGGCTCCAGTGATGTTTCTGTATAGAACCGAAGTTTGGCTTTTCCCTTCGTGGGAAAGTTCGTGGTAAGTGACAGTGGTTTTTCGATGTCCTCCCAAGCCCATGTGGTGATATTTGTCACAGTAGCATGACAGTTTCTTAGGCAGTGCCACCTGAGGGCTTGATGATCACAAGGACTTAACAGTGGTTTCCAGTCTTGCCCTTTTTGCACTAGGACGTCTCTACTGTACTGTAGATGCTTCTTATGCAGTGTGGTCTGAGGGCTTGAAGGTTTCTGGCCTTGTCCTACAGGGACTGAGATTTCTCCTGATTCCCTGAATCTTTTCAAAATATTATGTACCGTAGATGACGAAAGACCTCGGTTCGTCGCATCTTGTGTTGAGAAATGTTTTGCATGAATTTTGGCACAAAGCTTTGTGAGCTTTGCTTGTAGAGACTTAACCTTTGGTGGATGCTTCTCACCTGTTACCAACTCCCCTGCTTACTGTGGAACGTTTTGAACCGGAAACTTAAATATTCTATAAACTTTTCTCCCGTATTGTGCTTCATCTCGATTAAATTCTAAAGGTACTGAAAAACATTGGAAATCTTTCATAAGTTAAATAAGCGTTCAAGTGAAGTAATAAACATTATTGCTTTTATTGCATTTTATGAAAAACCTCTCATTTTTCAGAAATTGGGTTTATATACGTATATATATA
>JBBPDA010000025.1:7260863-7276780 GCA_037974385.1 Arnoldichthys spilopterus | reverse complement strand
CTGTGCTAATGATGCAGCAGAGGCTGTAGGAACAGTGTGATAGTGATATACAGCACTACTTCCTGCTCTACAACGCTGTGCTAATGATGCAGCAGAGGCTGTAGGAACAGTGTGATACTGATATACAGCACTACTTCCAAGGCTTCATTGACTTCCATTGCTGCAGGAAAAGCTGAAAACACTGCTTAAATTACCAGTAAAAACTTGGTGTTCTAAATCTTTTAACCGGTAGTGTATGGCTTGGAAACGAGTGAAGAGCTTAAAGTAACATGAAGGCTATAAAACATTTTTTTCCTAACAGTTTTCAAGCCAAAAAATATTTAGGAACCTTTGAGCAGTTCAGTGGGGTCAAAGGCAAACCCATGTGTTATTTGAACTTATTTAAGTCAAGAAATGCCAAATGTCAAGGGAAGTGGTTGCCTAGTGGTTTGGGACTTGACCAAATTAACGTGAAATTAACTTATTGATCATTGTGAACACACTCAATCACAAAACGTTTACCACAACCAAATGTGATCTCTGCTTTTAACCCATCACACGTGCACAGGTGGTGCAGTGGGCAGCTATTGCATTTATAGCATATAGGCATTTTTGTGGGGTGTAGTATCAGAGCTTCGTGTTCTCTGTGGAACTGTTGTTCTTGCTGCTTTCAGGTTATCCAGCAACTTTTTTATTTTTTTAAATATTTTATAGAAATATTCCAACTTTTCATGGAAATTAACAGAAATTAACTGGAAAATTCAGGAAACTTGGGAAAATTCTCCCTCGAGTCACGAGTGGAGTCTTCCAGTCTGGTGTTACTTGAATATTCTACAAAATACAATTACGTTGGTCAGTAAAACTATTGGAAATATTTTCTTTTTTACTTTTGTCAGGTGAACGAACATATCGCAGGTCGTTTTTTTATTGCATTTTGGAAAACATCCCAACTTTTCTGGTAATGGGGCCTGTAGCATATCTGATTCGCTGTGTACAAACACACATGCTAGTTAAACCTTAATACCATCGATCAAACCATTTTCCCCCCCAGTAACACCAACACAACCTACTTGACTGGACGTAGACCTTGATCTCAAATGCAGACGTGTGGCTTCAGCAGTCCGGCTGTAGTGCGCAGGGGGCGTGGCCTCAAGGGCCCTGCAGTAAGTCGTGTGCTGTGTTCATGTGATTGAGAAATGCACACATGAACCAAGTGAATATATAAACCATCAGTTTCCTCCCGGCGCGTAGGGAGGTAGGTGCACTGCCGCGTATGGAAGTGCGATAATATTCCTATTGGCTCTTTTCACTGATCTCAGATTATCGATCGCGTCTGTGGGCCTGGAATGGCAGCGATGGAAAAAAGCGCCGCCGCTCCGCAGGCTGCCTGCCAGGCTGCTGCTGTCACTGATGCCAGAAAAAGCCGAGATGTGATGACAGGCCAGCTGAAAGCCATCAAAGCCCCAAATAAGGTTCACATGGAGCTGCATGCTGTTAGAAGCTTTTACTGCCTGTGACATGCAAAGAGGACGATGGAATTGCAGCATGACGCCAGCCGGGCTCTGTGTGCTGCAGGATATCACACTAACAGCAGTGATGGATCTCTACATAGCACAGATACTCTTTAAAGAAGGAAAGGTTTCGCTCGAGATCCGGCATGAGGACGCTGTGTGTTAGCTTGCGATTTATGTTACTGAACCATATGGTTTGTGTATTGGGACAGAATACGATGGAGGATCCAGTCCGTGGGGTTGAATGAGGCCTCGACAGTGAAGAAAGTGTGGCGATTGTCTTGGAAGAGAAAGAATCATCGCTAATCTTCGAATCAGCGACTCAGATTTTCATATGACTCCCGAATACAGAGAAATGACTCAATCTCCCCCCCGTTCCTATGAAGCACTGTTCGCAGACAAACCCCCATATTGAGTTTAATACACTATTTCACCCGAAAATCTGTAGCAATTTCAGGAATAAGTACCCTTTTCACCTGTTGACCCTGAATGCGCTCACTAGAAGGCCAACGCCATTAAGACCCACTATTGTTGAAGTGAATGATTTCCCCTTTCTTCCCACCAGCCATCACAGAGTCCATTTAGATGCTGTAAAGGCCAGTTTTGGGTCTATACATGGCAATAATGGAATTCATACCGTCATAACATGGCAATTTATAGTGGCTGGGTGATTGAGGTGGGATCACACCACGAGCTCGGGTTATCCCGGCAACAGAGAGAGACTCCTCGTTTTTTTCCCAGCACAATTTAGTCATAATCTAATGCTCAGATGCACCAAATTACTGAGATAAAAATACAGTTTTAGACGCACAAGCATCTTACACCAGCAAGCTTCTGAAATCAGGAGAAACGAACATTGCTCAAATGCTCAAATTATGAAAAAAACTCCTAAATTTGGAGACTTTTTAACTTTCTTTTGGAATAAATGCCGAATTTTCAACACAAACGATATAGTTACTGCATGAGGAATAATTCTGTTGTGCATGCACTATATAACCTGGTGGGCTCATCACCATCCAGACCTGTCGATTATTTAAAACCATTCTGAATTTAATAATATTCGACGAAAATACTTTTCATGCCACTTTGACGAGCATCAAGGTTTTCCTAATTAAGTCGTGTGTTGCTTTTGTTGTAACAAACCCCTGGAAAAAACATCTTTCTTTACCTTTAACCTAACTGAAGTGATTTTGGACACATGTGTATGTCACCTGGCAGGGCCAAAACCTTGCCGTCCACAGAGCCACTGTAGGGGTCAAACATTCAGGCCTCATCAGACTCATGACTCCTGATTCAGGTGACTCATCTGACCACATCTCCTGAACCTGCTTTAAAAATTCACTAAAACTTTCCCCTCCTGTCATCTTGAGTTTCACTTTGTCTCTATTTCCAAAATTTGAGGTTAATTTGACCTGCAGTGGTGCTTAAAAGTTTGTGAACCCTTTAAAATCCGAGTCCTAAAAGTGGAAAACACTGTTATAGCTAGCTAGCTATAATGCTAATTTGCTAGCTATAATGCTAATTTGTTTTTGAACGTCCAATTTTCCCCATATTCATAAGAAGGTTTAATTGTGCACTAAAATGTGCAGGAGCCCAACGTTTCCAATACGATACTACACATATTAGACCTCCAGCAGCACTGCTGTGATCCAGATTGTGCAGCACATACACGCGAACATGCCACTCGTATGTCAGTGCCACTGCTGTGCAGAGAATGATCCACCAACCAAATTATACCTGCTCACTGGTGTTACCGTGGGGGTCCTGAATGGGCTAAAGGGGGCTAACAAATGATGCAGAGAAACAGATGGACAACAGTCTGTCACTGTAATCGACAATGTGCACCAGTGTGGTTAGGGGAGATGATAAAATTGACATTCTGTGTAGATACAAAAGAGGTGTACCTAATAAAGTGGCTCATCAGTGCAATATATATATATGTATATAAACACACAGTTTGTTGACGAATTAAATTAAAAACCATAACATGTTCAAAACTTCCCAGCAGGGGGAGCAATTCATTAATTACATTTTAATTAATTAAAATATGAACTTAAACATCATCTGATTTTCGAACAAGTCCTCAAAGTAGATGAAGAAAACCTAAATAAACAATAAACATTAATTATTATTGTTATGTATTTATTGAAAAAAATGATCGAACAACAAAACTGTGCGGCAAAAGTAAGTGAACCTGTGCTCTCAGTACGTGGTGTGGCAATAACTGCAGCTAAACGTGTGCGGTAACTGTTGATCAGACCTGCTCATCGACTTTGAGGAGTTTTTGCCCCGTTCTTCCATATAGAAAAGCTTTAGCTGTTAGATGTTGGTGGGTTTCCTCACAAGAACTGCTTGCTTTAAATCATTCCAAGCCATTTCAGTTGGATTAAGGTCAGGACTTTGGCTCAGCTGTTCCAGAACATTCACTTTGTTCTTCTCTAACCGTTCTTTGGTAGAGCAACTTGTGTGGTTAGGGGGCGTTGTCTTGCTGCATGACGCACTGTCTCTTGAGAATGAGCTCAGAATTTATTGTTCCATCCCAGGCCTAGACGCAGTAAAACAGGCCCAAACCAGAACACTCCCACCACCATGCTTCACAGATGGGATGCTGGCCTGCATTGTTTTTCTTTCTCCAAATGTAATGCTCCAAAATTCTATTTTGGCTTCATCCATCCACAAAATATTCCTCCAGCTTCCTTCTGGTTTGTTCACATGATCTTTATCAAACTGTAGAAAGTCAGCAATATTTTTGGGGGAGAGCAGTGGGTTTCTCCATGCTGCCCTGCCATACACACCACTGTTGTACAGTGTTCTACTCATGGTGGACTCATGAACATCAACACTCGCCAATCTGAGACAGGCCCTCAGACTTTTAGAAGTTCCCCTGGATTTCTTTGTGATGGCTTGGACAACGGGCTTGAATTTCCTCCATTTGTCCACAATCTGTCTGACTGTTGGTTGGTGGAGTCCAAACTCTTCAGAGATGCTCTTGTAACCTTTTGGTGCATCAACAGCTCTTTTTCTGAGGTCCTCAGACGCCTCCTTCCAGAACCTACTAATGTGTTGCATGTGTGATCAGACTTTGCTGGATTCCCCCAGTCACACCTGATTAAATAATCTAATTTAATTATATTAAATATATATTATTGGCTCTTTTCTTTCAATAAATATATGACCAAATATGATCTTTTTATGTCATTTATATAACCAGATTTTCTTTTAGGACTTCTGAAAATCTGATGACGTTTTAGATCACAGTCAAATTGAAACAAACTTTCAAGCAGCACTGTATATAAATTCCAAGCAGGTCGAGTGAACCTCACATTTTGGATACAGAAAAAGGTGAAGGTGATTTCAAGATGACGAGAAGGAAAGATGAGGGCATGTATGGCAGCCACCAAGAGAAGTGTACAGGCCTGAATGTTTGACCCCTACAGTGGCTCTTTTGGCCCTGACAGGTACACAATGTATCCAAAATCACTTAAACTAGATTAGACTGATGTAACGTCGCTAAAGGTGGAGTTAAGAACGTTTTCCTGCTCTGATGAAGTAATCAACGCTTCAGAAACACAAGGTTGGTTAAAGCAAAAGGTGACGTAATTAGGAAAACCTTGGTGTTCTGTGAAGCCAGGTAAAGTTCCCCCAGGACCACGGTGCCGCATGAAACACAGGAGGGAGAATCTTCTGGAAAAGAAGTTCCTTGAATATGTTCAGATACATCGAAGATGTTCTAACTACTTGGTGGAGGTCACCACTGTACAGAAACACCTTATTTAAGACCTTCCTTTGGTTTGTCACAAGTCTATATATATGTAGAACCACCACCACCACCACCATCTCCACCACCACCACCACCACCTCAAATCTGTGCCTCCTGCTCTGACTTCCTGCCGGAACTCAGGCCGAGGACACAGTGAAGTGTGAGATGTGCTCCCATTTTCCTCAGGACCACTCTCTCTCTCTCTCTCTCTCTGGACAGGAGATGATGCCACATGACATCTGTGCTCTTCTCTGGCAACACCTTGAGAATCAGTCCATCCGGGGTAGAAGGTGACTTTGAACTTTGGCGGTGTGACAACCCTGGTGCTGTGCTCTCGAAATCCAAACCAAACCAGGCATCATACAAACGAGGGGGGAAAGAAGTAGGCTGAAGCTCACGCCCGGCCGCTTGAGAAGGGAGCAGTGGGGAATATGTGACTTTGAGGGGTTTCTGCTTTCTGAAGACCGCCGCACTTGACACTGGCCTGAAAAAAGAGCAAGCGGAGGCACTTAATGAGAAACGCAGGAACGAGGACAAACGTGGGGGGGAGACTTTATGGTCAGCGTTAGCGGACGCTGCTACATTGTGTGTTTGGGAAAGCTCAAACTTTACAGCCTCGAGGAGAGCACAACCTTCAGGATCTTCTCAGTGAGGAACGAAAGCGTGGCTTAATCAGAGATGGTGCACGGGACCAACAGATTTGCAGGTACGACGAATTCCGTTCCCTGGAGGAGTTAAGCCATACTATACTATAACTGGTGGCAGCTAAGAGAGGTTTGGGGGTCGGGGGGTGGGTGGGGTGGTTATAACCACCAGTATAACTTGAGTGAAGGTGACTCTGTCATTGTGAACACACTCAAGCACCACAACGAAACGTGACCTCTGCATTTAACCCATCACACGTGGAGCAGTGGGCAGCTACCAACAGCGCCCGGGGAGCAGTGTATTGGGACGGTACCTTACTCAAGGCAACCTCAGTGGCACCCAGGGACTCGAACCTGCGACCTTCAGGTCCCAAAGGCAGCGTCCTCACCTCTACTGCCCACAAGTAAACCCCGGTCTTCCGCGAGAGAGGCGGAGATACTGTCCACTATAGATAAGGGCATTAAGGCCTGTGCTGTTGATGAGCTGGATGATGATGTGGTGCTTGACCCAAAATAAGCTTTTAAATCTTAGTCTAAATAACGAAAAAGGTTGTATGTATTACTCACAGCGAGAAGGTCCTGGGTTCGATCCCCGGGTCAGCCACGGTCGCCTTTCTGTGAGGAGTTTGTAAGTTCTCCCCGTGTTGGTGTGTGTTTCTCCAGGGTTCTCCGGTTTCCTCCCACAGTCCAAATGCTGCAATAGGTTGACTTGATACTCTAAACTGCCCATAGATGATGTGTGTGTGTGAGTGATTGTCTATGTGTTGCCCTGTGAGGGGTTGAGCCTCCTGTCCTGGGTGAACCCCGCCTTGGGCCCGTAGCCAGCTGGGATTGGCTCCATGACCCGAAATGGAAGAAGCGGTTTGGAGAGTGAATAGTACCATGGTTCTGCGATTTGTGACAACAGCACTATAAATCCACTTCCAAACACATCAGGTTATGCATCACTAAGACCAGGGGTGGGCAACTCCAGTCCTGGAAGGGCCGGTGTCCAGCACAGTATGGTGGTTCCCCTCCCCAGACACACTAACACCTGGCAATGAGTGGAACCAGGTGTGTTTAAGCAGGAAAATCACCAAAACTGTGCAGGACACTGGTCCTCCAGGACTGGAGCTGCCCACCCCTGGTCTTAGACAATCAGCTGGTTCTCGTGATGGTTCTGCCATTATTGAAGAATCCCCTTAAGAACGTTTCATATGAACAACGACCACATAAAGAACCTTTACATAAAACGATTCCTTTCAACCAAAAAAGGTTCTTCCCAATCATGCAGAAAAAGGGTTAAGAACTAATAACTGAAAGGTTCTGTAGAGCACCAACAAAGTAGGGTTTCTATGGCATCAGGCAAAGAACCTGTCCTGGTTCCCTTTTAAATTCCCTTTCATTGCCAAAGGGATGAAATATAATTGGACGGAGCTGAAAACTGTAGTTGAGATTTGAGTTTGGAAGCGTGTTGGTGGCTCAGGAGGGAGAGATGCTCATGGTTTTGCTTATTGGTTCAACTGGTGATTTTATTGGTCATTATCATCAATAAAATTTGGAATGTTGTATTAATTTAGTGCATTTTATTTGCTTTTAAGGTTTCAGAAATCAGTTTCTTTCCCTTAAATATGTCTTTGATTGTTTATTATATTGTATTGTTAATTTATACATTTGTGTATGTACGTGTGTGTATGTGTATGCATATATATATATATATATCAGTATTCACATATTATATATATATACGCATACATGTTTTCATACATACATACATATATTAATATTAATAGTATAAACATATTTTCAATAATACTATATACTACTATATATATAATAATTTATATATTGTAACATTTATCTTTATATTCATTAACATTAATCCACATTACGTATTTATTCATTAGACCGTATATTGTTTATTATATTGCTCGGATTATTATTTATTGTGTCGTTTATATTTGTTGTATTTTTTACTACTGTTTTTACACTGTTGTACCTGAGAGACGCCATCGGCCGGAAACAAATTCCTTGTATGTGTTCACTGACACTTGGCCAATAAACATGATTCCGATTTTAATATTGAAAGTTAATTTGACGGGTCATTTTGGATCGGCCCAGTCATAACACTGGGCTCAACAGTAGTTTTGTGTTGATGTTGTGTTAATGTGTATAGATCACTACATCACTGATTTCACATTAGGCTGTACTTCTAGTCATGTGACAAGTGCACTGTAAAAAGTGGAATGTTCCAGAAGCTGAACTGAAATGTTGCTTTTTGCCTAAACTAAAATTTTACCTCTCTTTCATTCTGTGCATTTATTTGAATATAACTCAAATAAATTGCTTGTGACCACACAAAGTACTTTTTAGGTTTAAATGTTTTTTTTTTTTTTTACAAATTGGAAATTGATTTTTTTGTCATTATATTTAAACAGGCAAACATTTTTCCGTTTGACACAGTGCCTGCAGATTAAAGGTGACTATACTCCAACAAATTACATTAAATTGCTATTATGCATTAACATAAAAAATTAGATAATTCACATAGAAAAAGTAAGTACACCCTTACATTTATCATACTTTCAGAATCAGAAAATTAGAATCAAATGTTCCTGGTCGAGTGCTACTGATCTTCCAATTGGAACCTGCCTTTAATGCTGAAATCTAGTATCTGGTGTTCTCTTTGCTATTAAAGTGTGTGGTCATCGTCCTAATATGTAAAGGACTTTCTAAAGCCTGGTGGTGGATGCCTGGCGAGGAGTTTTAAAAAGATTTACAAATTATTTGTATTAAATCAATCCACCGTAAGAAAAATCTCAAAATTTCAAACAACTGCCAGTTTGTTTAGGACCGGCTGCCCCAGCAAATTCAGCCAAAGCGCAGGGTGTTTGATACGAAGTCTCTAAAAACCCCAGACTTTTCATGGGATCAGCTGGTAACTCGTGTTTACCTGTATGTAAGGCATGTCAGGAGAAACCACTGCTCTCCAAAAAGAACAGAGCAAGAGTACACTTTGCCAAAGAACACGTAGGTAAAGGCCAGGGTGAATGTGTGAAGCTGTGAAGCATGGTGGTGGATATGTTATGTTCTGGGGTTGCTTTGTTGCCTAAGGCAGCATCCCCCCCACTACCACCACCATGCGTATCCGCATAGATAGATAGATATTATTACTATAGATAGATAGTATTATCATTATTATTATTGGGCCTGGGTAGTCGAGGGGGCGGGGCACGCAGCCACAGCAGCGCTGAGATCAGACCCGATGTGACTGAATTTTGATTGGTGCAGGAACCCTCTCACGGACCGGCCCATAGTTTGAGGAACGGTGGCCTAAGGGACTTTGCAGTCGTTGATTCGGCTTCTGCATTATATCACAAAATGCTAAAATGTAACAAGAGGCCAAATGTCTAAAAGTTGAAGCTGAAACGGAAGGTGGATCTTCCGACAGGATAATGATCCAGGCACAGTAGCACATCCATCGTAGAACGGCTCTTCATGAGAACGTGAGGGTTTCTGAGCCCAGCGAATGTTTTGTGGCATTTTGAAAGGGCAGAACATGCAAAACCATCCATCCATCCATCTCCAACCGCTTCTTCCGTTTCCGGGTCACGGGGAAGCTGGAGCCAATCCCAGCTGACTGCGGGCCTAAGGCGGGGTTCACCCAGGACAGGAGGCTCCACCCATCGCAGGGCAACACATGCAAAACCTTAAACCCTCAAACATCTTGAGCCGTAGGTATTTTGTATGGAAGAGCGGAAAGTTGACGTCAGAAGCTGGTGAATAATTGTGCAAAATGAACAGAAGAACCTAATCCTGCTAAAGGCAACGATTCGAGCTTCTTCCTGGCATCTTCATCTGTAGGCGTTGTGTTTATTTTTGTTTAATTTGATATAATCGATTAATCTCACACACACACACACACACACACACACACCAGGAGGCAGTGAGCACACACATCTGCAGGTCCCTGGGGAGCAATTGTGGTTAGGTCAAGGGCACTTCAGCAGGTCACTCACTTGCCCCGCCTAAATTTTTTCCTGCTGGTTCAGGCAGTCGAACCAGCAACCCTTCGGTCACAAACCTGCTGCTCTACTGGTCTTAATTCTCTTTACTGAAGAGGGCGAAATGTTCAACTGTGTTAAAGAAATCAGCATTTCCACTGGTGGTGGGTGGGTGGGTGGGGGGTGTACTTATTTTTTCACACGACTATGGCATGCAAAAGCTGAAATCACCAGGAGCCGCTCTTGCGGGGACGTGAAAAAAACCCAACGCCAAATACAATGATTACTTTGAACATTAATATCTTTTCTTTTTTATTAAGACAAGAACTCTCCATTTTTGTAAAAATGTCTAATATGAACCAATACAAAATGTGTATGGGAATGTGGATATCTTTTTTCTTCATTAATACACAGTAACATTGCCCAAGTACAGCAGAAAGACAAAAAAAAAAAAAAAAAAAAAAAAAAGAGAAAAAAAAAGAAAAAAAAAAAGAAAAAGAGAAAAAAAGAGAGAGAGAGAGAGAGAGAGAGAAATCAATATGTGGAACGGACCAAAAAAAACGCTTCGCGTGATCCAACCCATCTGGAGCCAGACTGATAGATGTGTTGAGTTTTAAACTGACCACTGTGATTCTGTCGTTCTGGTTCGTCCTCCGTTGTGAACTAGATCTAAAAAATAATACTCAACACGTCGTGTACGTTTCGCCGAATAGTAAACAACTACGTAAAGTGTGTACGGTCCGAATGCAAAAAATTTCCGTCTGGACTCGATTTCCTTAATTCTCGCGCACGTCGTCGATGGGAGGGGCCTCAACTTTGCAATCTACCTGAGATGCAAAACATAGCATTCATTGTACACACACCTGAGGCAGGGCAGGAAGGAACGAAAGTCTAGATCAAAGGAAAGAACGGAAAAATTTGAAACACGTCATTAACACTGTTGCACTATCGAACAAAGGGGGGGGGGGGGGGGGCACCGAAATCAGTGGAAACAGCGAACATAGCAGTAGAAAAAGAAGACAAGACTCAAAAACTCAAACCCAAATTCACACCTCATCACAGGCAGTTGTACGTTTTCGCGATTTCAATTGGACCTTTTTTTTTTTTTTTTTCCCCTTTCTTTTTTTTTTTTTTTTTTTTTTTGTTTTTTTTTTGGTTGGCTGTACAGGTGACAGACGAAAAAAAACCCAAAAAAATAACAAAAACAAAGAAAAAATCAAAAAAAAAAACAGAGGTGCTTAAAACAACAACTTAGCACAACGCTGCGTTTCCATAGAGACCTAATTTGGATCGTTTCAAGTCCTCAAAAGACCACAACCAACACATTTAAAATAGGTCTAACATATCAAGTTTAACAAAATGTACACCGGCCCAGTCCGAAACGCCCGCCCAATCGGTGAACTGGTATCATGTCTGTCGCGGATGGAGCACGGACGCGAGGGTCCTGTGTGAATGGAAGCCACCAGACTTTTGACCAAAGCTAAGACGACGCTCACTACGAACAAGCCACACGACCTCACGTCTCAACCTTGTAGCGGCAACACATTCGTCCTGTACTGTGCTATCGGAGTGAGGAAAAAGAATCTGCTCCTTTCCATTTTTTGTTTTTTACATATGGTGGAAACACACACGGGAAGGAGAAAAAAATTCATAGTGGATGTTTTTTTTCTAAAATAACGAAATAAAGCGAACGTGACTGACAGCGATGTCGATTTCTCCTCCTCAACCTCGACCGTCCTATTTACACACGGAGGTCAGCAGGGCACGCGTCATGGATTCACGAGGAGCGCGTTGGTCCACCGTTGTGGACGGACCGCTGCGGTGGAATGTTTCTGAGTACAGCTTTGTTGACCGGTTGGTTATATGGCGAAGCGAGCGTCTCCTGCTTCCACTAGTGGGTTACACTTAATCCAGCCAGACGTTAGAAAACATAGAGTATCCGTAGACGTGTTCGACCTATCAAAACGGCTACGAAGTAGAACACTGGTCTGTCCGGTCAGCTCCAGCCATGAAGGGGGATGGTGTCGCCGTTAGTGATGAGCTTATATACGTCGGGTTCTTCACGCGTTTGGTCCAAACCGTCAGGATGTTTCTGCGCGTTCGGTTGAATGAGCGACGCCACTGCTGTTCCCCACGTCCTCGCTGACGTCCAAACTAAAAGTGGGAACTGGACACGAGAGTCGAAGCCAGTGGATGAAGGTCTTACAGTAACTTATGGATTCTGAAAGGCATTTGGAAACACGTCCATCGTCTCGGTTCGCACTCACGGGCGCAAGCAGAAGCATGTGGCGTTCGCGACTTAGCGCCTATGCTAGCGTGTAGACGCTGCGGTTCCTCGGCGGGTTCTACTCCGGCACCAGAGCCGAATTTGGCCACATCGGCTTAAGACGAGCCGCTAACGAAGCCAGAGGTAATTACTTGAGTACCACGTACCGTCGAGCCTGGGACCGGAGCGACCGCAGCGACCGCAGCGCCTACACGAAGAGCGTCGATTGGCCGTTGGCGATGTCTTAAGGTAGTACAGTTATAAAGTGGACTGATGATCCTAGAACGTCCCTCTGAGTCCAAAAACAACACGGCGCTCGCAGTCGCCTACAGTCCTACACCGTTAAGCCGTACATACTGAAACCAGAGTCTAAAACCTACTGACAGTTTGCGTCGACACAATTTTTTAGGTAGTCGGATAAGCATGTGCTACAGGACCATCGTCACCAGCTCAGGGAAGCTAGAGCATCTAAGTTGAACGACAAAACAGCATTTTTGATCTTTTTAATTTTTTTTTTTTTCTTTTTCGGTTAATGACACTGCCATCATGGCCTCCTCTTTTTTTTTTTTTTTTCTCTCCCCCAAATTAAAGACACATCTCTGAATGAAAATCCCCCGACGTCATTATACCAAAACAGTACACACCCACAGGGCTTTCAGCTCCATCCAGCTGAGTGAAACCCAACACGCGTCAAGTCGACGGTCAATCTGCCGGCACCTACGCTCGACCTGAACAGTAGCGATGCTTCGGATGTACTGGCACGTGTAATTTGAAGAATAAATGGAGGAAAAAACGGCGGAAAGAGTAAGAGCAACGCAGACGGGCCTGTCGGAACAGAATGGCGGTCGGGGTCGGCGCTCCTCGCCGTGGAGCTGACTGGGACTGAGACTGGCAGTTCTTAATTGATGGTGCTCTTGCTTTTTTTGTTTTTCCCTGTTCGGATTCATCTGAGTGCACAATGTTTCGGACGTCAGGAGCACGCGTTGCGGCGTTACCAAAAAAAGGGTGTTAAAAACGGTGCCACGTGACCTGGCCGGCTCACAGTATAGAGGACAGGATCTGATGAGATTTTGGTTTGCAGGAGAAAAATGCCAACACAGTGCAGGGATGTCTTGAGGCGCTGTGTGTACGTAACCCTCACAGGAAAGCGGACAGCAACACTGGCGGGAAGAGAGGAATGAGGAGGGGTATATACGCGCTCGGGGGAGGGGCACATGAGCTCGAAAACAAAAAAAAAAGACACATGACTACGAAAAGAACTTCAGAACAAGGCACAGAAGTTTCTGCAAATGGTAGGAACTGAACAGAAGTAGTACCAGCAGTTTGGGAGGTGTTGAATGGTGAAGCTCTCTACAGTGATATCTGGCAACATCTGGCAACCAAACCCCATCCTTTAACCCCCCGGCCCTCCCCATCCCCATCCCCACCCCCAAAAAAAACAACAACCCGCCCT
Source organism: Arnoldichthys spilopterus (assembly GCA_037974385.1). Taxonomy (NCBI): domain Eukaryota; kingdom Metazoa; phylum Chordata; class Actinopteri; order Characiformes; family Lepidarchidae; genus Arnoldichthys; species Arnoldichthys spilopterus. The sequence goes on along the minus strand of JBBPDA010000025.1, from coordinate 7,263,184 downwards.
TTAACCCCCGCCACCCCTGCCCTACTCAAACACGGATGCCCAGTCTTCTCAGTTGTCCAGGTAGCATTCTACATCATTCAATTCCTAGGAAGAAAAACAACAAAACATTCCCCTGTCTTTCCCCGCCCTCCATGCCCCGCCCCTCCCGCCCCTCCCGCCCATCAAGAAAAAAAATAACGGAAAAAAAAAAACATAAGAAAAGCAAAAAAAAACCCAAAAAGACCACCACCACCACCACCACCAGGGGCCTGCACGATCAGATATAGTACTCTTTCTTCTCGTCCGAGTTGTTGTGTCCGCCCTCAGCGTTGATAATGGCCGTGTCGGCGTCCGCTGCGTCATCGGCCCCTTTCGCTTCATGTGTGAAGTAGGTGCCTGTGGAAAGTTTCAGAGAAAAGCCGGTTGATAAAAGTAATATCCCGGGCTCCTTGGGGGCGTCTGATTGATGCAACCGGTGGGTCTTAAAAGAGATTAAAGACCGTCTGGAGTGGCTTCTTTAATTTAGCGCCAGGGTTCGATCCCACAGACTTTAGAATGCAGGAGATACGCCTGCGTGTGAGTGCGGCTCTTTCTCGGCCCCGTTTTTTAACGTGCAAATGTTAAGAGGGACCCACAAGCCAATTCGGAATGATAAAGCATGGGAGACAGTTTGATTACGGAATACATTTCCACAGCCCTCATCCGCAGCAACAAATGAGCGCCATTAAAGGCGACGAATCACCGCAAAACGAGCGTGGCACATGTTCGGAGGGACGAGCCTGTTGATCGTTTTTTTTTGCTCCGAGTCGCCATTAATTCATGAAAATGTATTCCTCAATCTCCACGAAAGCCTCTCCAGGCCGGAAACACTGGAGGTTTCCATTTGGCGCCACTTGCGCCTTCAGGATTAACCTTGAAAGTGTAACAAGGTGGAGGGAATAACCAATCCACTTCAAACTTCATTTCCGAGTGGCATTATTCCCGTCCCCACAGTCCCCTCCTCCATAATGAAGGCGGTAGCCCCGGTGAAAAGTGGACCCACTTTAAAAATACGCCCAAAAAAAAAAAAAGAGAGAGCGAAGAGAAACCGAGGCCCGGAGGGAGCGGGGGGTTTCAGCCCGCGGGCCGGTTCTGAAGAGCCGAGGCTCCTCTGCGTGGGCGGCCCCTGCGCAAACCCAACATCTCGCCTCAAATAATTAGCAGGTCTCTTGACCTCATCTTTGAGATCGTGTCCAATTTGTGCGAGGAGTAAGCTGCCCACGTACCTTTGTGTCTTGCGAAGTATCGTCCCAAAATGATAAGCAGGCAGAGCATGGCGAAGACCACCACGGCCACCACTCCCCCGATGACGGCGTGATCCACTGCCCTCTGAGCTCCCGCTCCCGCTCTGGAGTCTACTGGGGCAAGAGCACAAAGAGTTCCCATTGTAGTGGAAGGCTTCAAACCAGCGAGCATGCGGTGGCCTCGGAAACGTTCAGAACGTTCTCGCAGGGCCTCGTCCCTCAAGGTGCGTTAAAAAGCAATTTGCAAGTGTCATACGCAATTTAGAGTCTGAGTAAACAAAGCGAACACGACTTTTCCTGGAAAACATCATTTTAGGAGCTAACGCCCCAATCAGAAACTGCTCAGTGGCTATTCCGTGACTAATAATGGTCTTTACGGCTCGCGGTCTTCTCCCCGACCTTGCAACGCGCATTCTGGTTCATTCTTATTGCGCAACAGTGGACGGAGCTCAATGGACGTTTGTGTGGTGTGAATGCTGATGGGCGTCTAAACCCAGAGGAGGGTCTGAGTGTTGGTGGATCTCATGAGCCCTGGAAACACACATGTCTTGGTTAAAAATAGCATAACGGGCGTCATGGAAACTTCTGCCTTCAACCTTAAAAATGAAGAGCCAGGGTTCGAGAGCGTTTTAGAGGCACAGGCCTTTAATTTACTCAGTAAACCCAGCGAGAGTGAAACACCCTCACGACTGAGCCGGGTTTCTACACACGGTCCACTCACAGCTTTAGCAACATTCTGACAGATCTATGTTTCCTTGACCTCGCCACTGACCCTGACTCCACTACAGTTACCTAGACGTCTGAGTTCTTACCAAGCTTTATGGGGTCACCACCATGAAAATGACTCATTAATGGTTTGGGCTTTAATTCATGCTTTGTAACCACCATTGCATAGTTTACGCATTGGGCAGTGGAGGCCTAGTGGTGAGGACGCTGCCTTTGAGTCCTGAAGGTTGCAGGTTCGAGTCCCTGGGCTCCACTAAAGTTCCCTTGAGTAAGGTACCGTCCCGCTACACTGCTCCCCGGGCGCTGTTGGTAGCTGCCCACTGCTCCACGTGT
>JBBPDA010000025.1:7214814-7233586 GCA_037974385.1 Arnoldichthys spilopterus | reverse complement strand
AATTACAGTCTGGACTGTCTGATTACTGCCCCCCACAGGTAAACACACAAAATTACAGTCTGGACTGTCTGATTACTTGGTTGATTTAGCTCCCCCCCCCAAAAAAAAATATCTACGAATCATCTACGAAGACATTACTAAAGTGCCATTCGTCCACAGCATCAACCGTTTTGTTGGTTCAAGCTGCGCATTTTTGCTTTTCTGTCCAAATACAAAGACAAACAATTCTGTCTGTTGAACAAACACAACCTGCTTCTTTTCGCAGAAATTTCAGAAGCTCTAAGAAATGCATCTTCACAGCGCTGGGGCCCAGCAGCCCCGGCTCCTCCGGTGCCCTCTGCTTTATGGCCTAGGGTTCAGAAAGCTTCAGTGGACGGCAGGAGTTACGGATCGATACGTCAAAATTAAAGTCCTCTCCTCCACTCACTGCTGCCCACAGGCTCTGCGGCTCATAACCGCTGGAAGAGCTCTCGCTGCACTCGGAGCAGCGCCACAAAAGAAGCACTCTGGCCCACTCGAGAACCAGTGGATCTTCATGGAAACGAAGGGTGAGCGTGAGAAGGACACGTCTCCATACTCCGCAAGGTTGCGCAACGGTTCGCTCGTGTCTGGGACCATACGCCCGAGCAATGGCCTCGCTGCCAAGTCGGGCCTCCTTGAATTGGAAGCTGGAGAACGTCTGCGGCGCCATCTCTCCTGTTGCTCCCAGCCTTTGTCTCGCTACTGGGTGGAGATTACCTTTCGCTAACGCAGAGCGCAGAGTGGTTATCAAAGATGAACAGCTGGAGCCTTTGAACGCACGCTTGGAACACTCCAGGCAAACAGTTCAAGGACGGCGTCTTGAAATAAAGCGCGTGCATGCGAATGGAGGGGGGGAGGGAGGGGGGGTGGGAGGGGGGAGGGTGATCAAAATGAAGAATAATATCTTTAGGTTATTATTTGACATTAAGAGGAAAGTGGAAGGCTCCCGCCCCTCAGTGCCGAGCGAGAGAGATGATTCGGAGCAGGCGTCTCCAGTGCAGGGGGGAGGAGCCGGAGGGGACGTGGAGGAGTGGTCCAGATTATTTACGGCAGCCGCGGGACAGGGGAAATATGAGGGATCTGCTCCGAAATAAGTATTACAAATCCGCTACTTGTTCTCCGACCCCTCCATCATGGGAGGGGGTCCCCGGGAGCCTGCTAAACCCATTACTGGTAAAGGCAGAAGGTGCAGGAGCCCATCAGTATCCTGCCTTTTGTCTCAGCCTGGGTCACCGGAGGCGCTGTCCTTGCTGACATCAGCAGCTGATGTCAGCAGGCATGAAGGTGGGCACATGGCGCCGTGGATAAGTGCGACATCTTCGCATGGCGACCGGAACTCGCGGCCAGTGCCCGAGGGAAGGGCGCCAGGTGCTGAAACACCACGGAAAACACAACTGTGACGAAAAAAAAACGATGTAGCGAGAGAAACGTTCCGGGAGATTTGAACACGGCAAACTTTACTAAGCCGTCGAAACGAAGAAGGAACGAAGTAGGCAAAGGAGATGGAGAAAGCGTCCGGACGCGAGAGCCCATCTAAGAAAACCGCCTGAAGCCATAGATCAACTTTGGCAGGTGCATCTCGAAATCTGAGGCAGTTGCGGAATGAACAGAGGTCCATGGAGATTGGGGAGAGAGAAAGAAAAGCGTCTTCGTCACAGGAAGGAGCTTTGCAGCACTTTCAGGTGTCACCGTCTTCAGTTCCAGACTGTTTTTGGTCAAACTAGCTTGAGTTCAACAATCAGAACAAAAAAAAACCTTTTTCCCAAAGAGAAACAGAAACGTGCGACCTTGTAAATATACAAATTTAGAGTTTGATGCTGCAAAATACTCCACACAAGTTGGGACAGAGGTGCGCGTTTACCTTCACCTTTTCTTTAATTAAACTTTCATTATTTAGGAACTGAGGAGACAAAATGTTATGTACTGTAGATGACGAAAGAGCTAAATTCTCTGCAATCTTGTATTGAGAAATGTAACAATACTCTTGTGATGAAATTGGAGAGTCTTGAACACAGTTGCTAGTCAGATAGATGTTGTTTATTAAAGAGCTCCACGAAGGGAGAATCGGCCAAAAACAGGAGAAGGCGAAAGACGAAAACCGGTTAACAGGCGCAGGTCAGAAATCAAGTCAAACAAGTCCAAGGAAACCAAGCAGAAAGTCAAAACCAGAAGTACTATGAAACTTTTAGAAAATAATGCTCGGAAACGGTGTAAACACACGAATCTTCGCAACTCCCCTAAGGTGTCCCCAGGGTCTTATAGCCCTCCATATTAGTCCCACCCAGGGTGTGCCCAGTGACAATGACCAGCAGATGGAAAGCTGGGTCTCACAACTCTCAAGTTTCTGCCCAAAGTGCTGAGCCACAGCCCGTCAGCCCATTGTAACCAGTCATGATCCCTCAACTGCTAGCAATTAGCTGCTTAATGTGGAGTCTTTTCCATCTCATTGTGTATTTTTACAGTGTGTTGCAGCATCAGATCTAAAATGTGTCTATACTTAAAGATTCACATGAATTTACATCACAGAGTTTTGCTTTTATGATACGTCGGAAAATATCTTTTCTGGAAACGGGGTTCGTACATCACGTCGCAAACCAATATCCTAAAGCTTCATAAAAAGTTTGGGTGTTTTGGCCAGTTTGGACGTTTGTCAGAGTAGGAGCGGTTTGGAGGAAAGAAAAAACAGTTGAGAAATATGGTAGGAAGAAAAGATGAGAAGACAGATGAGAATGGCGGCGCTAGCGATAGCTGCATCGACTGGAGCGGCCTGAGATGAAGGCTTCTCTGGAACGGTGCCATCTAAGAAAAACGTTTAGTTCTCCACGAAATTCGAAGCCGTTGTATAATGTAAAGCAAGAAACATTGTTAACCAAGTTCTGCTTGGTGTGTGCAGCACGTTCCCTTTCTCTGTTTACTCCCTTCCACGGTGGTCAGAGACCCAGGGAAGCCGCTGTGTTTGGGTTCACGGCCGGTCGGCAGCTCCTCGGCTCTTTTTTTCCCCTCTGTTGCTTTTCCCACTTAATTTCTGCCCTTACTCCCACCCACATTGGCACAATAGCACTACATTACCCATAGTGCCTTGCTCCTCAAGAAACCAAGGTTACCTATTTGTTATAAAAGGTACTGTGGGTTTTCTTAAGAGCAATGCATTATGGGCATAGACGAGGTGGGAAAAGCAATAGAGGAGCTGTTTATACGCACTGTGGCAGCTCATAACACAACACACTCATGAACATTTGTATAACAAAAGGTGTTAATGGTGGCAGGCACTTTGGGCGAACTCAGAGAGACTGAAATTCTAGACTCGACTCTAGAAAGTAAAAACTGCTTAATTCTCTACATCCTTTAATGTGGAGGCCTAGTGGTGAGGACGCTGCCTTTGGGACCTGAAGGTCGCAGGTTCGAGTCCCCGGGCACCACTGAGGTTCCCTTGAGTAAGGTACCGTCCCGCTACACTGCTCCCCGGGCGCCGCTGGTAGCTGCCCGCTGCTCCACGTGTGCACGTGCGATGGGCTAATTGCAGAGGTCACATGCTTATTTACCTTTTTAACGATTCCGTTTTTAGCGCCTTTCGCCGTAAAGCACATCGAATGACCTCCGCGTCTGCGATTGTGCTACATAACCGAATCCTAGCGTTCGGGACCTTTGTTTTTTTTTGAAGAGCCTAAGCTGCAGCCGAGCAGCTGGAGCTGGAAGAAATAATAAGTCAGCAGAATAAGAGAAGCCAGCTCGGCTGAGACAGCTTCATTAAAAGAGTATCTTCCCCCGACCACTGTAATGTAGCGTCGCTGATAAATGGCCATGAGGTATCGATTCTGGCGGTGAGCGAGACAGCAGCTGAGGCATGTCGCTTTGACTCATTTTCCTATAGCCGCCCAGATCGTCCAGAGGCACGAAGCCTCCCTCTGGAGAGTCGGCCGCACCGGGGCGCCACCTGCCCATCACGTGTACCCAGTGTGTGAGGCCCGGTGGCTGAGTAGGGCTGGATGCACCTCTCCGTTAAGTGTGTTTTTGTGGTGTGTGTGTGTGTTTGTGTGTGTGTGTGTGTGTGTGTGTGTGTGTTTACTCAGCCCAAAACGCTCGGCTGATTCAGGCTCGGCTTGCTGATTACCCGCGGCCCGCCTTCACGACTCCCACCTCCGCTTAGCCATCACAGCGCACAATCATGCCCCCACCCCCCTCCCCCTCCCCCATAACAACGCAGCTCTGTACAAAAGAGACGTATCGGAAGCGATTGTGTGTTAGCGCGATGCTAAGTGCAATAAATTCCAGGGGCCGCTCTCGGCGCGACCGTGTATCACGCCACCGCGGTTGTTGTTGTTCGCCGCCGTAACGCAATTGACCTTTAGTGAATTAGCCTTGTCCACCATCCCTCTCCGTCGGCACGCGACTCCGCGGCAGGAACCAGGCGGCGAAGAGGAATGGACCACCATCGAGTGCCCGCGCCGGGGCCATTCGTCCGCTCCACTCCCAAATCAGTTTACCAGATGGTGTCCGTGCCATTTAAGTCCCCCCACGCACCTCCTCCCCCTCCCCCGCCCTTCATCTTCTGCTTTTTTGTTGTTGTTTTTTTTTTTTTTTTTGTTGTTTTGAAGGCTGGAATGAATTCGTTGCCAACTTCTGTTTACGGCCTTTCATCAATTAGCAGCAGCGGCGCCGCGAATTTAATTCAGCGTTTCATTAATGAAATTTCTGTTGCACGTTTCAGGGTAACCATGGCGTCGGTCACTGCCACTGATGCTGATGCTGCAGCCGCTGTTGTTGTTGTGCTGTTGTCGTGGTTTTTTTTGCGACGGACCACTCTAGTCATCTAGCAAATTGCTTTTTTTTTTAGGAGCGGGTTTAGGAACACACTTGTCGTCTTTTACCGATGCCGCGGCTGCCAAGGTCATCAGTCAGCCACTGTACTTGGAGAGAAAGAGTGTGTGTGTGGGGGGGGGGGGAGGGGGGCGGGGTTAAAGGCATAGCAACAGATGAACAGAGATAAAGGAGCACAGTAATGACAGAGTGGCCTGCGGCACCGAGAGAACACAGCGGCCTGAGCGGGGGAAACCAAAGTTCCGGCGTGAGTTTGAAGTCGGACCCTTTTCCCTGGAGCTGCAAAGACAAGATGTGGGGGGAGGGGGAGGGGGGGACGCTAGAGAACAGATAGAAAGCAGTACAGGGAAAAGAGGCAGAGAGAGAGAGAGAGAGAGAGAGAGAGGGGGGAAGAGAGCGGCAGAGGGAACGAGGCTCCGAGACGACGACGGGCGGATTCCGCGTGATCTAGCGGTGAGAGAGAGAGAGAGAGAGAGAGAGAGAGAGAGAGAGAGGCAGGACGGGGCGGCGCCATCTTTTGATCACATTTGCGCCAAAGCTTTTCCGTGGGAGGAGGGTAAGAAGAAGAAAGAAAGAAAGAAAAAAAAAAGAAGCACTCACTCGCGGGAGTAATAAATAAAAAAAAAAATCAATAAACATCCGTTTTCTGAGCCGCGTTTGGGGGGAGGGGGAGGGTGGGGGCAAAAAATAGGCAACACAAACAGCGACGGGTGACACGGGGTCCGCGTTGCGTACGGCGCCCCGCGAAAGCCTCCACTCAGCCATTTATTTTTCGGTGTAAATGGCAATTTAGTCATCGCTAAATGTCACCTCCTGACGGCGCGCAGCACTTTAGGCCCGTGTTTAGGCTCTAATAGATTTTTTAAAAGTGCAGTATGGCCCGTTCCATTCCTAGCATAGCCAGTTTATCAAAAATGTATTAAATTTCTAAGTGGCCTCCACCTCGGCGGACTGATAAATTCATTTGGCTTTTCCCGATCTATACGCGTCCCCCTGAACGGATAAATGAAACCAGCTGCCGGCGAATCAGGGCCCGGTGCTTCCGCCGCGAGACACACGCCTATGATAGGATGCACTTAAAGGTAACAGCACGAACGGAAGCCCATACTGAAGACTTATGGGGCGACGGCCTGGCCCCCGCGGCCCCGTACCTTCATATGTGACCCATCACATGGGCAGTGGAGGCCTAGCGGTGAGGACGCTGCCTTTGGGACCTGAAGGTTGCAGGTTCGAGTCCCTGGGCGCCACTGAGGTTCCCTTGAGTAAGGTACCGTCCCGCTACACTGCTCCCCGGGCGCTGTTGGTAGCTTCTCCACGTGTGCACGAGTGATGGGTTAAATGCAGAGGTCACGTTTCGTTGTGGCGCTTGAGTGTGTTCACACGTGGAGCAGGAACCAAGGGAACCTCAGTGGCGTCCAGGCCGAGTCCTCACCATCAGGCCTCCGCTGCCCGCCACGGAGTACCATCAGCCAATGGCCGAGGGTGGTACGGCTAATGCCGTGGAGGAGGGCGTGGCTAATCAGCATGCGTCACCGTGCTTTCATTAAACGCAATCACGCAGCCTAATCAAGCCTGATTCTCGTTCACAGATTCACTCAAATCGTCCGCGTGAGTCAGGCCGCTCTGATTGCACTCGTAGCTGAGGGCTGTTCCGCTTCGGCTCAAAAGTACACGCGGCGGGGGGAAGAAGCAGTGCACGCCGCGTCTCCGCCACAGCGAGATGTGTTTCTGTGTAATATGCGGAATTGCCTTGAGGAACACTGGAAATGGAGAGCAAAATGATCTCACTCGCTCGCTTCAGAGCCATAATTGTTGGAGGCAGCAAATCACATCACTGGCTCTTTTAGAGTTTGAAGCCAGCAGCGACGTTGAATTCGCGTTCTATTATGGAAAGCGCGCTATTAGCTTTGCCGTGATCTTTCGAGAACGAGGGCTGCGCAGAGGTGGCACGGGAGATTCGCGCGACCGTTCACATTATTGACTCTGACGCTCTTCCTCTAAAAGGCGGCGAGGCAGACAGTAGCTCCACAATACGGAAGTGTATGGGCTAATTGCGATGACTAAAAATGAGCATAATCTAGGACTGGGTTTCACACCCTTTGTTAACACTACAATAGCCAGGAGTCGGACACTCTCTCAGTGAGGAACCCCCGGTCGTATTGCCCGCCCACTTTCTGCTCTGTCATCTCCCAAATAAAAATAAATAAATAACGCATAAAATAATACATAATTAAATAACAAAAAAATAAATAATAATAAACATGAATAATGTAGAAAACAATAATAAATAACACATAAAATAATAAAATATATAGTTAAATAATAAAAAAAATTATAAACATGAATACAATAGAAAAAATAATAAAACAAAAAATAATGAAATATATAATTAAATAACAAATGAATAAATATTGAAAAATAATACATAAAAAATTATAAAAATAATAATAAAAAAGATTAAAAAAAACTGTAAATAAATATATTTTATATTGTAAATACAATATATATAATTTAAATAAATAAACGATTCCATCATTAAAAATAATGATTGTTACAGAGCTAACGGATATATTTTTCCCATCAAACACTTTCAAGGACTAAACTGTAATATCTCCACTCTATTTCTAATTATTAACTAATTAAACTAAAGAAAAATCTATTAATTCTATTACAACTATTATTATTATCTAGTCTGTCTGTTTTACAGGGCCTTGGCAACGTGACGTCACAGTGCAACGCATTATGGGGAAGGACCGCCGCACTGTGTGGCAAAAATCCCAAACAAACCATGTAGTGACACATGTACAGACAAGTTTCCATCAACATGGAGCGTTGCTTGTATATGTGCATGTCCCAACGACTGGGCTGAGAGCACTGTACATCAGCAGTGAGCGGCTAACGGCTAAATGCTACCGCTAATGCTATCTGATAAGCTTCTCCACTGGCTGTTAGCATCCATGCTAACGTGAACGGGCCGAGTAGATCAGGCGTCTGGTTGAGGCTAAAGGCTACAGGTAGCGTAAAGACACAAAAGGTAAGACTTTTGGGAAAGATAAGAGTGGGTGAGGCGTGAGGGTCGCGAACCCATTCCCTTCTGGGTAAATCACGAGTCTCTTTTTCTTTCTTTTTATAAAGCACTGATTGTGCTGCTGTGCGCTGTTTGTTTGATTGTGGGCAGTGGAGGCCTAGTGGTGAGGACGCTGCCTTTGGGCCCTGAAGGTCGCAGGTTCGAGTCCCCGGGCTCCACTGAGATTCCCTTGAGTAAGGTACCGTCCCACTACGCTGCTCCCCGGGCGCTGTTGGTAGCTGCCCGCTGCTGTAATCCCGGCTGCAGACAGGCCAGGATACAGGTCCAGATCCTGATAAGATTAGCCTGCCAAAGCAGCGAGCAGAGCTAAACATTTGAGCGAATCGCGGCGGCTGTTGGCCGAGGGGTCGGCACTGGCCGGGCCACATACGGGAGCAGCAGCCAGTCGTTATCAGCAGGAGGATCTTATCAGGAGCGACTTGCTACCGGCGGTCCGCTCTCTATCTTTGTCTCTGCTGCACACACACACACACACACACACACACACCTCTTACACGCGTGTACATAAGTTGGCGGGCGGACAGGCGGAGGTCATACTGTACCTTGGGTGCTGTCTGGGGAGGAGGTGGTGGTGTACATGGTGGTAGTGGCTGTTGTGGGTATAGGGGTAGTGGTGAGGGCATCTGGATGAGAAAACACAACACAAAAAACATGACATACGGGGAAATAACCAAACAAAAACAAAAACAAAAGCAAAAGCAACACAATTATGGCATGTAGCAGTGTTTCTTCCCCGTTCGTTCGCACTTATCGTGTTCAATGTGGTACCGTGGTTCTGAGTGACCTAACGTCTGGCTGTGAATGGGGCCTAGCAATAGAACATGACCTGGTTTCGCCTGAAGTGACGGGCGTGCACTGCTTATAGGGAACCTTGGCAAACGAAATAACCTTGAATCTAGTCTCGGCGTGTTGCAAAATTACATTTAGCTGACGCTTCTATCCAAAGGGACGTCCAGGACGTGGAGCAGCGTAGTGGGACGGTACCTTGCTCAAGGGTACCTCAGTAGCGTCCAGGCCGGGACTTGAACCTGCAACCTTCAGGTTCGAAGGCCAATGTCCTAACCACTAGGCCTCCACTGCCCTGTTAGGGTGGTTTAGCATGCTACAGGATTCTTATTGCAGCTTTCGGGTGTTTTTACCTGTTTTTACGTAACGTTCTTCGGTGAAAAATGTCATTTTTGCGCCTAAATCATGTCTGGAACGTGTCCGAACGGTCTTACACAACTTCACGCTCAGACACACTGGCTAGATTGAGGAATTTCTTCTGCCAAGACATTTTTTTTTTGTACTTGCAGAGTGATCTGCTGTTCTATATATAGGGGGCACAATGTGTGTACAGTGTCATGATCATTACTGATCACAGGACAGTTAATCTTGCCAGAGTTACATTGTTGCACGTCCTGCCTCTCAGCGAGCAGCGTCAGTGTCGTGTCTCTATATTTAAGCCGTTCCTGTCGTAATGGATGCGCGTGTGTCAACCTGAGTGTGCAACGGTGGGAACGTGAGTGGAAGCAAAACAAAACGACATGAGATGGAAAATGGAAAAAGATGGGTTTTTTTTGGATAAAATCATAAGAAAAACAACAACAAAAACAAACAAACAACAGAGTAGAGGAATGGAGGCCCACAGCAGCGCACGGCGGGGCCGGTGACGGTTACGGTGCATTCCGTCTCTTATTGCATCACACCCACCCCGCTATTAAGCTGCTGTTCTGCATGCAGCATGTGTGGCCGTCTGCAGAGGGGGGTGGTGGTATTGATAAGACCCGGGGGCAGTGCTAGCGGTGCTAGCTTTTAGCATGCTGCTCTGATGCCTGGGACTGGAGCCACGCGCAGCGCAAACCGATCAGGCTTTTTTCACCCGGAGACAAACAGGCGCCCCGTTAACCAAACGAGCGAAATGGAATGGGAGGGTGCGAGGGAGGTGAGTGGGTGGGTGGGGGGATGGGGGGTGTGTGTGTGTGTGTTTTTTTTTTTTTTTTTTGGGAAGGGAGCACTGTTTGCCGCTGGGGTAAAAAGAGTGAAAAAGTAACGCGGGCAGTGCCACCGTTTGCCAGGCGCGTCCAGACAGATACCACTGTGTTAACATCTGTGGTGAGGGAAATTGGCCGGCTGTCTCCGCTCCCCGCTTTGTCGTCCGCACTCCATCAAAAAGAGCTCGGCGGGAGCCCGGGAACACTTCCCTCCGCTAATGATAAAACATCCAGGAGGAGGGAACGCAGCCAGAGCCGGCGAGGAACACAGGGAAAGAGAGAAAGCGAGAGTGTCGCCGTCGCCGCATATGGCGCTGCCGCAAAAAAAAAAAAACGCTCCGAAAATGGCAGCCGCAGTTTGCCTTTCAGCGTGCACCTCAGACGGAGCTGCTTCCACGCCAGCCAGACTTACTGGAGCGAAGAGACGAGATGAAAGACCGAGGGACGTCTGCGAGGAGGCTTCGCCGCGAGTTAATGCGGGAACGTTCGCAGGGGCTCGGAATGAGCACGAGGAGCTGGGATGATGAGAGAATGTGATTGGAGGGTCGATTATTGATTTATGCTTATTTAGAACGCGTGCAGCGTCATCACACGTGGGCACATCAGTGCAGGGGGCGGCCCATGGCGTAGGCGACATAGGCGGCTGCCTAGGAGGTGCAGAAAATTGGTTCAAGTTTTTTGTTGTTGTTGTTGTTGTTCCCCATAAGTGCCACTAGAGGGGGGTTCGACTCATGAGTTTCCCCACCTACATTTAGATAAGGCCCGCCCCCCTGCATCAGGATTGGCTAATGTTTACGCTTGTATTTATGATTTATGATTATTTATAATGCTTGCAACATCATCACACATCAGTCGATCAGTGCAGGGGCGGCCCATGGCGTAAGCGACATAGGCGGTGGCCTAGGGTACCAAATGCCTGCGGGGGTGCAGAAAATTGGTTAAAAAAATGTGGTTGTTGTTCCCCATAAGTGCCACTAGAGGGGGGTTTGACTCATGAGTTTCCCCACCTACATTTAGATAAGGCCCGCCCCCCTGCATCATAATTGGCTAATGTTTACGCTTGTATTTATGATTTATGATTATTTATAATGCTTGCAACATCATCACACATCAGTAGATCAGTGCAGGGGCGGCCCATGGCATAGGCGACATAGGCGGTGGCCTAGGGTACCAAATGTCTGTGGTGGGGTGGTGGTGCAGAAAATTGGTAAAAAAAAAAAATGTTGTTGTTGTTTCCCATAAGCGTGACTACAGGGGGTTCAACTCATTCAGATAAGGCCCACCCCCTGCATCAGGATTGGCTAACGTTCAGACACAGCTCGCCAAAAGCTGATTGTGAATATGTAAACAACTGTAAATATGAACCACTGCCCAGTCCAACCTGTGGAGGCCTAGTGGTTAGGACGCTGCTTTTGAGACCTGAAGGTCGCAGGTTCGAGTCCCGGCCCTGAGGTTCCCTTGAGTAAGGTACCGTCCCGCTACACTGCTCCCCGGGCGCTGTTGGTAGCTGCCCGCTGCTCCACGTGTGCACGTGTGATGGGTTAAATGCAGAGATCACATTTGGTTTGTGTTCACACTGACAAAGAGTCACTTTCGTTCGTTCATTCATTCATTCATTCAACTAATGGCACCTTCATACACTGAGTCTTTCATCTTTTCGAACGTTGCTATCCGGAGTCGACCAGAGGAGGACGGGTTCCCCCTTCTGAGCCTTGGTTCCTCCAGCTCAGGGAGTTTCTCCCTCACCTCCGTCGCCCTCAGTTCTGCACTGGTTCTCTCTCAGAGACAGTACATCAACTATGCAGTTGTGACTTGATCTCCCATCCACCAACCAACACTACGGAGGCTAATGCAGTCGAACGGACACATATCTGGCAGAGGAGACCACACATTCACCTTCACAGATCTCATAGACCCAATCACATACCACCTATACATGTATGTTGTTACAGTAATTCATCTGCAACAGGGCCAAGACTCTTGGCAGCTACTCAGCAGCAGCATCTATGCTAATTACATTTTTTGTTCAAACATTACCAGTGTGTCAATAACCACACCTGACTCAGAACGTAGGAACCAGGCGTTCAGGGACATGAATTTCATTAGAGCCATTAGATTGTGCCAGTTTCACGGCTTAGCATATGTCATGATCTGGTGACACTAGTATTTGTGGGCTTATGGAGGCCTAGTGGTTAGGACGCCGCTTTTGAGACCTGAAGGTCGCAGGTTCGAGTCCCTGGGCTCCACTGAGGTTCCCTTGAGTAAGGTACCGTCCCGCTACACTGCTCCCCGGGCGCTGTTGGTAGCTGCCCACTGCTCCGCGTGTGCACGTGTGATGGGTTAAATGCAGAGGCCACATTTCGTTGAGTGTGTTCACGATGACTTTCACCTTCACTTCCCTTGTGAGCGGAGGGTTGCTGGTTCAATCCCCGGGACGGACAAGAACAACGTGGGAAGGGGTGAGTGAGTACGCGGTGCCCTCCCCCTCCCAGTTATGTTTGAAACCTGGCCAGTTTCACGGTTTAGCATGTCATGATCTGGTGACACCAGTATTTGTGCACGTGGCCTATTGGGCGTGTGACCGGAGGGTTGCTGGTTCAATCCCTGGGACGGACAAGAATAATGTGGGAAGGGGTGAGTGAGTACGCAGTGCCCTCCCCCTCCCACATCCATGGCTAAACCGGCCTTGGGCAAGACACCAAATCCCTTAGCTGCCCCCCCGGATGGATGGGTTAAATGCAGAAGACACGTACTGTTTACAGTGTGTGAGTGACACATGATATTGATCAAATAACATAATACGTTTATAATAGACGTTTTTTTCCCTAAGATTAATTTTTGAATGAAAATCCACATCAAAAACACTGAAAAACGTATCAGACGCACAATCTCTGGTTAAACATTCCAGGAAGAGCCACATGTACCTGTTCCCAACAGCGTAAAGTCAGCAAAACGAGCAGAAGTGTGTTACCTGTAGAGCAGGGCTGCCAATCTCTGGTCCTGCAGATCTACCACCCTGGGGAGTCAAGATACAACACACCTGGCTCTTGTAACCCGACACCCCTGAGGGCCTTTATACCCCGGATCAAGTGTGGTAGATTAGGGTTGGAGCTAAACCCTCCAAGACCAGATTTGGAGCCCCCCCGCTGTAGAGGATGTGTGCTTGAGAACACGCCAGACGTTTGCACACCACTGTAGCTGCAGTGTAACTGTAGCGACTTTGATTTGACAGTGATCGCTGGATCTAAGGACACGTTCATCCATAAGCAGCGCAGTTTATTCATGCTGCTCTTCTTTCTGCCCCTGCGTTGTGCTCTGCAGTCACTGATGAACCACCACTGAGGTTCCCTCGAGTAAGGTACCGTCCCTGTTGGTGGCTGCCCGCTGCTCCACGTGTGCACGTGCGATGGGTTAAATGCAGTGTGTTCACAATGACACACGGTCACTTTCAAAAAAATTAATAAATGTTAATTAATATATATGTATATTTTAAATTAAGAATAATATTATAACAAGTCAGTATTATTTAGGAGATTTACTCTAAACATAAAAAATTTAAAAATTACGATTTTTTACCAAAAAAAGTGATGTTTTGAACAAATCCGGATTTTTCTGATAATGATTCCGATTCAGAAAACTATCGATCCCAAAGGAAAAGCTTGGTTACAACAGCTTAGACAGACAGAAAGGACGAGTAGGCACTAAGAGATCAAAAAGTAAGAAAAATTCAAAATATCAAAATAAAATTAAAAAAATAAATAAAAATTTAAAAATTTGCTCTTTAGTCCAAATGCTCTATACTATATAACCAGTCTTTACACTATATACACTTAAACAAGTGGAGGCCTAGTGGTGAGGACATTGCCCTTGTGAACTGAAGGTTGTAGGTTCTAATCCCGGCCTGGGCACCACTGAAATTTCCTTGAGTAAGGTACCGTCCCGCTACACTGCTCCCCGGGCGCTGTTGGTAGCTGCCCACTGCTCCACGTGTGCACGTGT
This sequence comes from Arnoldichthys spilopterus, assembly GCA_037974385.1. Taxonomy (NCBI): domain Eukaryota; kingdom Metazoa; phylum Chordata; class Actinopteri; order Characiformes; family Lepidarchidae; genus Arnoldichthys; species Arnoldichthys spilopterus. The sequence continues at coordinate 7,219,687 of JBBPDA010000025.1, read as the reverse complement.
GATGGGTTAAATGCAGAGGTCACGTTTCGTTGTATGTTTTATTGATACTTTTGAATGATTTTAGCATTATAACGACTAACAGTGTTATTAGGTTTACACTGACATTTTGACTGGAGGTTTAGCTCATGAGTGCACAGATGCAGGGCTGGGGTTGCCGTGCATCGCTGGCAGACACACACCATCTTAAAAAAGTCGATAGCCTGCACAGTGTCACACCGTGAAGGATTAATATTTAGGATTATGAAGTATGAAGCATCTTTAGAGGGTTTATTCTGTATTTTCGAGTCACTGGGGCCAACAAGAAGCTATTAAATGGTTAATAATATTCAGTAATTACCCACTGACGCTAATTTCCTGACACCTTGAGGCAGGATCCCTGCTTCTCAAACGCCAGGTATTACGTTTGCTAATTTTAGTAGAAGCTCAGTATTTTATGGCATCTCCTCCGAACGACGCGAGCCTTCGGATCAGGCGGCACGGTGGCGCGAGCTCGCCCTGTGTTGGCGCCCGGTTTCTCCCAGGTGCTCCGGTTTCCTCCCACTGTCCAAAAACTTGCGATTCAGGCTGATTGGATGCTCTAAAGTGCCCGTAGGTGCGAGTGTGTGAACCACAGTCTGCCTATGGGTTGGTTGAACCTCCTGTCCTGGGTGAACCCCACCTTGGGCCTGCGGTCCGCCGGGATTGGAGAAAGCTTTGTAGAACATGGATGGATGGATGGATGGATGGATGGATGGATGGATGGATGGATGGATGGATGGGTTCTGCATCCACTCCAGAGCTCTGCCGAGCTTTATCGTATGGAGAACTTCTCAACAGCCGCCGTAGCCTCAAGACACATCTTCATCCTCACTCCACCGCACCTCGGTTCCCCCGTCGTCAACCCAAGCAGCCGGGTTCTCCGTCCTGGAGCTGGAGAACCCGCGTCAGCAACATACGGACGGCGGCGGTCGGGGAGTTGTGGCAGGTTCCGCCGAGCCTTTGTCATAATGCTTTTAAATAATACGTGGGCGAAGCTTCTCCATGGTGCATGAACCGCGCGGCAGCCGGGCTAATAAATAAATAAATAAATAAATAAATAAATAAACAAACAGAGCAAGAAGCCTGACTGACAGAAGCGCGGGGAGCCGGCTGAATGGCTAAGCATGTGTCTGGTGCGGTGCACTGCATGCTTAAGACCAATCCCGGCCTCAGTGGTGGGGCCGGCTTAATTGGCTCTATCCTGTTACGAACTGCGAATGCCCAGCAGATGTTTGGGATCAACGGTGTCAATAGCTCATTAAAAACTTGGCGGCGCGAACGGGATCTATAGTCGCGGCGTGTTCCTGAGCGCGGCCGCCTATGTAAATGTTTAGCCACGCCCCTCCCGCGGCAGAGGGAGCGGGGGAAAGTTGGGAGTGTATTGCCAGTCGAACGGCGGGCGCGCTCCTGCCGTGTCACGCAGGTGTGTGTTTAGCGCGGCGCATTATGAATCATCGCGGCGGGCCGAGCTCATTAAACCCGGGCCACCGCAGAACCGCCACTTCCACCAATTCCCCAGACGTGCACACGCTCGCCGGCGCTGGGAGGGGACCTCATAATGCGGCCTCTCCTGCTCCCACTCTCCTCCTCCTCTTCCTCATATCTTTCTCTCCTTCTCTCGCTCGCTCGCTGCCGTCCCAGTGGGCCACTTGGTGAGAGGGCGCATCTTCCACCTGCGGATGCGGTCGGCCGCATGCATAAGCAGGGAGGGGAGGGGAGAGGAAGGGAGAGGAGGGGAGAGGAGGGAAGAGGAGAAGAGAGGAGAGGAGGGGAGGGGAGGAGGGCAGAGGAGAGGAGGGAAGAGGAGAAGAGAGGAGAGGAAGGGGAGAGGAGAGGGGGGGAGGAGAGGAGAGGAGAGGAGAAGAGAGGAAGTGAGAGGAGAGGAGGGAAGAATAGAAGAGAGCAGAGGAGAGGAGAGGAGGGGAGAGGAGAGGAAGGGAGAGGAGGGGAGAAGAGAAGAGAGGAGGGGAGGGGAGGAGGGCAGAGAAGAGGAGAGGAGGGGAGGAGAGGAGGGGATAGGAGGGGAGGGGAGAAGAGAGGAGAGGAAGGGAGAGGAGAGAAGAGGAGAGGAGGGGAGAAGAGAGGAGAGGAGGGGAGGAGAGGAGAAGAGAAGAGAGGAGAGGAGGGGGGCAGAGGAGAAGAGAGGAGAGGAGGGGAGAAGAGAGGAGAGGAGGGCAGAGGAGAGGAGAGGGCACAGAGAGCGGGAGGAGATCAGGGTTTTTTAACGGCGGCGCCGCACGTGGGGCGCCTCCTGACGGGGCGAGCGGTCGTCGAGGAAAGTGCACACGCGAAGTAACAAGAGTGATTAGCGCAGACAGCTCAGAGCTGTTGATTTGCCCACCGGCGACCTTCTGTTGCGAGGTAGCTTTGCATGTTTGTTCAAGGAGGCTTCTGCTCGCTCTAGCACAACCAGGCGAGGAGGAGGAGGAGGAGGAGGAGGAGGAGGAGGAGGGGGAGGGGGAGGGGGAGGGGCGGGAGCTAATCCTGGCAAATATTGCACTGGTGCTGATGCTTCTGGGGGCATAAACACAGAGGAAACCTCCGTGGCGCCCCTCTCCCCCCTCCCTCTCCCCCCAAACATGCACCCCATTGCACACGGCAGAGACAGGCAGAGGCGTACGTGGGCACGCTCGTGCCATCTGTTTTTTTTTTCCGGGAGAATAAAGAGACACTGTATCGATAAGTGCCAGAAGTAGCATGTTTGCTTAGGTACGGTGGGTAAAATTTAATTAGCCCTCCAGGATCGATGGGCGAGTGAATGGCGTAGAAGAACACTAAGTACAGTCGAATCCGGCATTGGCAGGACCCCCGGCGTGATTGACTCCAATTAAAGGCTAATGAAGGGAGGGCTGAGGAGTCCTCCCCCTCCCCCCCCCCCCCCGCACCCCCGTTAATGATTCTGGCAGATAGAGTGAGATGGATGTGGAGCGGAGAGAGTCCTGCGGTTGGGCGAGAGACAGAGGGAGTGATATGGAGAGAGAGAGAGAGAGAGAGAGAGAGAGAGAGAGTGTTGGGTGGGACAGGGCTAACACGCGCTTGACAAAAATCAGAAGCCGCCCCAATCTGCCGGCGCTGACAGGAGATTGATGGGCCCCCTCAGGCCTATTAGGAGACGAGCCTGTGACAAGGCTAACGATGAAAGAGGGAGCGGCGGCGGCGGCGGCGGCGGCCGGGAGCCGAGTTGTACGCGGCGCTGAGAGTATTTACAGGTGTGTTGCATCAGTGGGTTTCGGGGGCGAAGGCAATCAAGTGAGCGATCGAGTCACGGCATCATCGGTCCGCTCGCACCCTCCACGAGGCAACCGCTTGACGCCGTCACCAGAAAGAGGGGGGGGGGGGGGCGGGAAAAGTGGGCGCGCGGCCTCCCGGTTGCCGTGGCCGCGAGAGACGAACGCCGATGGTGTCGAACGGCCTCGGTTAACGGCAACAAACGCGTTCCCCTCGTTGGTACCAAGGTTCATTCGCTATGCGCCGTCAGCGCCGTCACCGCCGTCACCGCGCGGCCTCCAGCGGAGTTTTACGCCGTTTGCGTTTCCAGCCGGGCGACTTCTCGAGAGGCGCGTTCCACAGCAGCCGAATTTATCGGCGAAATCTGACTTTTAAATGCGCCCGCGACAAACTGCGGCGAGGAAACGTCGGCGGCTCCAATGCGATGGAAGCGCGCGGAGCCTTAAGAGCGGCGGGGGGGGAGGGAGGGGGAGGGTGCGGAGGGGAGGGGGAGGGTGATTTACAGCTTCATTATAATGACACAGTGATGGGATTTGGCCCCGCTGTGGCAGGACCGCAGATCTTGTGTGTTTTCTGGATTTTTTTATATTTGTGTGTGTGTGTGTGTGTGTGTGTGTGTGTGTGTGTGTGTGTGTGTGTTTTCCCTCCCTTTGCAGATGTCGGGCTTCCTCGACCGAGGCTGGGCTGCTCGGGAGTCGCGCGCACTGCTGGATCGGCCGCCGTCCTTCGCCTGCCTGGAATCAGACGCGTGCTGCCGAGTACGTGGGACGATTAGCTCCCTCAAGTCGTCGCAAAAAACAAGGCCCTCCATCGATCGCGGCTGAGGGCCCGGGCAAGACAAATATCTCTTCGTGCACCCCGGCACTGACGGAGGCCCTTTCTTCCCGAAGCGCCCGGGCCAAGGCTGCATCGTAACCTGTAATCCACACCGACATGGCGAAACCCGGCCCCTCTGGAGTCAGGCGGGGCCTCGCTAAGCACGGGTGCGTTGCGGCGATGGATTTTTCCGCAGGCGGCAGCGGGGCGGCGGCGGAGGAAAGCACTCCAAGCACTAGAGGAAGTGTTAACGGAGGGAGGACGAGAGCGAGGGTGACAAGCGGAGGGGGAGGGCGCAATAAGAGGAGGCTGGGGGGCCGCCGAGGCGAGAGGTAGTCTCTATTAGGTTAGAGGGGCTCTGTAAACTGGTTACAGCCCCGTACGCTGCCTCTCATTCCCCTGCAGGGCTCTGCCAGGACGCCGGCGTTGGAAATGTGTCTCAGGGAATGTGGTTTTCCCCCCGTAACCGCTTTAGCGCCGGCCCCCCTCCGAGTGTTCTTCATCACTTAGCTTCACGATAGTTGGGGAACAAACGCATTAAGGGGGAAGTGGCCGCCGCACTACATCTGTTCCGTCTGCCGCGTGCGGGAAAAGGGACCCTGGAACGTCTTGTGCCGAGCCCGGGGCCCCCGCGGATCACGCGGCGCTGATGAGCTGGGCCCGTTTCATTCGCCTCTTTCAACGGGAAGCCATTCATAAGTTAAAACGTTACACTTCGCAGACTCCCAATTACGAGAGCGCGGAGTTGTTGCGAGGAAGAAAGAGGAGAGGGGGGGGGGGAGAGAGAGAGAAAGAGAGAGAGAGAGAGAGA
>JBBPDA010000025.1:6827466-6839894 GCA_037974385.1 Arnoldichthys spilopterus | reverse complement strand
CTCTCTCTCTCTCTTTCTCTCTCTCTCTATCTCGCTTCTCCTCTCTCTCGCGCTCTCTCTCTCTCTCTCTCTCTCTCTTTCTCTCTCTCTCTATCTCGCTTCTCCTCTCTCTCGCGCTCTCTCTCTCTCTCTCTCTCTCTCGCGCGCGCTCGCTCTCACTCTCTCTCTCTCTCTCTCTCTCTCTCTTTCTCTCTCTCTCTATCTCGCTTCTCCTCTCACTCTCTCTCTCTCTCTCTCTCTCTCTCTCTCTCTCAAATCATATTATTTAAAATGCATCCAGTATCTGAAAGAAGCAATTTACTCATAACGTCAGTGGGAAATGGAACAATGACAGAAGAGGTAACATTAAATATTGCACATTAACTCACATCTTTGGGTCGTGGCAAACGATATGACGGGTCGAGTCAAATCCAAACGTGCTTGTTTAAACCTGGGAGTTGCCAAATCCTGTTCTGCCCAGATCAACTCTGGCAAAATCTTGCAAATACTGACACAAGCTGATAATCAACAGTAATGCAATATTGACGCTCCTGCATTTGTCACAAAGTGTCTGTTCAGATTCTACCAGTACTTGTCACTCTGTCTTTGCTCTGTCATTGTCATTGTGAACACACCAACGAAATGTGACCTCTGCATCTGACCCGTCCGTGTAGGAGCAACGGTCAGCTGACATTGGGGAGCAGTGCTTGGGGGCGGTACCTTGCTCACAGGAACCTCAGTGGTGCTTGTACTGGCCTGGGATTTGAATCGACACCCTTCAGGTCACATGGGCAACTTGAAGAACAGTGTTGTGCTCCTAAAAGAACCTTTCAATTGATGTTAGGAACCTTTGAAAAAGTGTTACATTTTAAGCTTGGAAGAACCTTTTCAAATTGATTACAAGACAAAAACAACCTCTTTGATCTTTACGCTCACACTTCCCTTACACAAATGGACATAAATGGTCCTTATATGCTCAAAAAACACGGTGGTGCTTTTGCCGAGCGAGTGCATGGGCGGCGACGACTGGACTCGAGATGCGATGCTGCTCTTATAGTAGTTAGGCTGAGCACATATGCCTGTGGCCGAGGAACGCGAAGCTCTTTATGAATTCTCTGCTGGTCACTGAGCTGCCAAACAGGTCCGAGTCTAATCTAATAGCCTACAGCGGCAGTGGCTGTGTGTGTCATCTAAAACAGTTTACTCGCTGGAAGACAGCAATTGCCCTTCCCTGACCTTTGCTAACATTGATCCTCGCATTTATCCTAACTCACTCTTTTTTTGGGGGGGGGGGCGCCTGTTACCTTCGGCGTCCTGGCTCTAAGGCTTTAAGACTATCTGGCTTCTCTCCAACGTTTCAATCACCAGAGAGATCTGGTCGGCGAGCGAGAGAGCCCCCACAGGCACGAGCGTTGACTCAGGAGGAGAATATTTCTGAAAAGCATTGGCAGCTGTTCTCATTTTCCAACTTTCTCCCAAACCCTGAACACCAGAATCATTAGTCATGTGCAGAGATCAAAGAGAATCAAATACTCACGGAGGCATTAAAGTACGAAGCATGGAGGCAACGTATGTGGCAGGGCTCAGGAAGAGAAAGCGGCTCACTCCGACTAAACTGACACTCACGTTACCTTCCTGGCCCAAACCAAAGGACTTGACATTTTTAATGGTCTTTTTAGGAGAAGTAGTAGCTTTAGAAATGCACTACAGATCTGATCTGCCCCGACTTAAACAGAGGCTGTAACGTTTGTGTGTTATGAGGATTGTGTTTGGTTTTGGGGTTTGGGATCCATTAGTTCCTGCTCAAACAGGGGGACTTTAATCAGTCCTTCTGTAGACTTCAGAGTAGCCCCTACAAGCGCCAACTTGTTCATGTTAAAACACATTTTTACAGATTATTAAAGAACAAAAACACATAGAATCTTCACATTTGGTGGACATGTGCTCTGGAAGTCAGAGAATCAAGTAATGTCGAAGTTTTGGTGTTTTATCAAAATAATTACGGATCCTGACGTTTTTAAATGACAATTGTGCTTCGTACAGAGCTGTACCACCACCACCAGGGGGCAGTACAAATAGGGTTAACCGAGGTCAGGGTTAGAGCATTACCTGGACACAGCAGTGACAACCACGTGTTAAAAAGAGACTATAGGTGACAATGATCAAATAGACCACATTAGTGCAGGGCACCACACTCCAAAGCAGGTTGAGGCATGATGTTGACCCTTAGACCCAAAATTGAGGCTTAACACTATAATAGCCAAGAATCTGTGCCCAATCTGCACCATTAACACTTTTTGTTATGCAAGTGGTTACTTTCTCTCACCTCCTGAGTGTAACAGTGTTCTTACGATTTAGACACACACTGACACAGCAATAGTCATTAGTCTTTAAAAATAGATTAGAAATATTACAGTTTAAATTCATCAAAGATTTTTGCTATAATATATTCATTTGCTCTAACAATCCCTGTTCTATTATTTTTAATGATGGTATTATTTATTTTTTGTAAATATTATAAAAATATTTACAGGATAAAATATTTTAATATAAATTTTATTAAATTTTTGTTTTTTTATTTCTATTTTATCATTTATTACTTCATGTTTATTATTATATAAATAAATATAATTATTAATTATTTAAATGCAAATTATTTAAAATGTTTTACGCACCTTCTGCGGGGGGATTCCTTTTTTTATGGGCTTTGTAGTTGTAGTGTTAAATAGTGAAAAATTAGTAAACGCATGTTATGAGCCGTTGAAGAATTTCCTAAACAAAGCAAAAGGCTCAGGCTTTCAAGAAACTAAATCTGAACCAGATTAGGCATGACTGACAACATTAATACCACCGTTTAGCAGTAACACACCTTCAGACTGGTTCAAGCTCAAGGGTTAAATACTCTTACATGATAACCTACACCCGTGAATGGGAGGTGAGCAAGAACAAGACATAGCTGCGAATTCTCATGACAAGGCGGGGCTAAGGAGGGGCACAACAATTCAGATGCACATGGCTACATAAACAAAGACACATGCCACATTCCAGGCTAAAACAGATAGCATGGTCTGTGAAACGGGGCCAACTTTACAAAAACAACACTTTTAGTCCAGAACACAGTCTCGTGATTAGCATGGCTGTGGATAGTTGATACGGTTGTGTTTAAAGCTTAATAATTTCAGATTTGAAGGTCGTAGAAACATCATTCAAATTGCAAATTGATGGAGACAGGTGTACCATGAATAAACAGCAGTTTAACTCTGCAATATTAAAGCCTTTCTATATTTTATTCTGAGCTGAATTTGTTTTGTAAGACAAAGAGAAATCTGCCCTATAGTAAGCCTCATTTACTTTTGAATATTTCTAAAAATACACTGTAGAACACTCCCAAATTATAATATATTTGATATATTATATTGATTGAATTAACAAAATTTAATAAAAATGCAAAAAGTGGATTTAAGTGCCTTTTAGTGCAAAATTGGGATATTTCTTTACAGAAACATTCAACATAAAATTTATTTACACAAACTAGATGCTCATTTGCATATATTGGTTAAATTGATGCTTATAGCTTCAGAGAACAATGACATTTTCAGTTTGTTTTTGTTCCTCCGTAAATACCTTTTTATCTTCCGTTTTTGTTCTGTCTGCTGACAGAAAATAGTCTGTGGCAAATGGAGAGAACAGAGAGAAATGCAGGGGTGGTCCAGCCCTGTCATCTCAGATGTGAAAATGTCATTGCCTTAAGCAATTCTATCACGAGCATTTCATCTGTGCAGGCCAAGCTATCATTAGTGGGTTTTGAGTAATGCATGAAATGATTAAAACAATGGCAGTTTGGACATCAGCTCTGGCTCCTAATGAGTTTTCTTGCAATTTGTGCCGTGCTATGCAGAACTGTCTGCAAAACCTTTGCTGAGACCTGCCGTCTGACAGCCACAAATGACTCTGATAGCAGATTAAGATTTAGTCATTCACCTTTGTCATTTTCTGTAAAGAAGCCTATGTTCTTCTGCGTCCTACAGTGTGACTGATTTATTGCAAATTAAGGCTGTAACAGAGTAAAAGACATGGAATGAGTCATCGGTCTGGTCAGTGGGCATGAGAATATCAATGGCACAGTAAAAGCTCATTATTTACCCTAAAAAACGTCTTGAGGGTTGAAGTAGGGAAAGCTCACAACTGGGTCAGTCTATGTGTGATAGGTGAAGTTTGCAACTGGAAATTTAAGGGGATTTCCATTCTGCGCCTTTGATATATTTATATAATATATATATATACACTAACCAGCCACATTATTAGGTACACTTGTTCAATTGCTTAACACAAACAGCTAATCAGCCAATCACATGGCAGCAACTCCATGCATTTAGGCATGAATGCTGAGTAGTTGCTGAAGATCAAACCGAGCCCCAGAATGGGGAAGAAAGACGATTTTAGAGACTTTGAACATGGCATTGGTGCCAGAAACTGCTGATCTACGGGGATTTTAACGCTCAGCCACCTCCAGGGTTTACAGAGAATGATCTGCAGAAGAGAAAATATCCACTGAGCGGCAGTTGTGTGGATAAAAATGCCTTGTTGAGGTAAGAGGAGAATGAGCAGAGTGGTTGGAGATGATCGAAAAGCAACAGCAGCTCAAGCAAGGTCTGCAGAACCATCTCTGAACACACAAAACCTCTAACCCTGAGGAAGATGGGCTACAGCAGAGATGAGGATGCTGTGATTTGAAATTGAATTGGCGATGCAGTATTTGGGTAAAGTGTGTTCTCTGATTAGAAAAAAATCTCAACACTGATTGGTATCCTGTGCACCTGAAGAGGAACTAAGCACATAATGTCAGTGATGCGAGCTCCAACTGCCAGACTGTTGCCTCTTCATACGAATTTATGATTAAAAATGAATGAAAAACAAATCCCATTAAAAATGCATCTGTTTACTCGTGCTATTATGTGTTGAAAGCATCGTATTCCCATAACGTGGGCTTCGTTTTGCTAGGTTATCTTCTTTTAATCTGAAAGTGTTCTACTAGTAGCTTTATTTGTATATTAAACTTCTGAATATTTCATAAGAAGCAGCGCCACAATGCCGCTATGATGTGTCAGAACTAGACGCTTCTTTTTAAGCCAGCACTTGATGTTCCCCTCCTGGCAGAAATGAATACGTCCTTTGTTGTGCGCCATAAAAAAAGTGCTGAGCTTCAATTAACGGTGAAACGAAATGCATTTAAATAGGTGCAGCGGATAAGGGGCCTCTATTTTAACCCCACTGATAGGATTCCTCTTCTAATGCACGTTCTAAACCGCTGAAGAGGCCGACGTTAATGAAGTGCCCTTTGTAACTGTTGCACTCATGTAATGCTGTGGCAAATCGAGCCAAGGACACTATTGAAAAATACCAGCAAATGCTTCCAAACTGTCCAAAGATATGAAATAATTCAAATGTATTTACTGCACTTCTCCAAGCCCGAGCTGTTCAGTATTTATGACCACGCATTCATATCCCTGTACAGCTGCAGCGTCTCAGGAAGACTGGTCCCATCAGCACTAGTAAGGTGCTCATCTGAAAGGGAAACTATATGTTGATATAATTGTGGTTTTCTAGAGTTTTCTAGACTACAAAACTACAATTAATACATTTCAGAGAGATTCTGACTGTGATTTTCAGAAATAATGCCCACAGAGTATTTGGTTTAGGTTTGGAGAGACCTCCGCATGGTTCTCAGCCGGAAAAGGGTGGATTGCCCCAAGGGGAGGAGTTTAAGTATCTTGGGGTCTTGTTCAAGAGTGAGGGTAGAGGAGATCGAGAGCTTGACAGGCGGATTGGGGCGGCGTCAGCAGTGATGCGAGAGCTTAACCAGTCTGTTGTGGCAAAAAAAGAACTAAGCCAGAAGGTTAAGCTCTCGATCTATTGGTCCATCTATGTTCCCACTCTCACCTATGGGCACGAGCTGTGGGTAGTGTCTGAAAGAATGAGATGGCGGGTACAGGCGGCCGAAATGAGGTTTCTCCGCAGGGTGGCTGGGCTCTCCCTTAGAGATAGGGTGAGAAGCCTGGACATCGGGGAGAGCGTCGGAGTAGAACCGCTGCTTCTCCACGTCGAGAGGAACCAGTTGAGGTGGTTTGGACATCTGGTGAGGATGCCCCCTGGGCGGTTACCTAGGGAGGTTTTCCAGGAATGTTCCACAGGGAGGAGGCCCCGGGGCAGACCCAGGGCACGCTGGAGGGATTATATCTCTCGGCTGCTACCTCCGCAACCCGAAAAGCGGAAGGTGATGGATGGATGGATGGATCTCTAAAAATTAAGATACGACAACCTTTTACTGTTTTTTTTCCCGCTGTCAAAACAACAAAATGGATTTGGGCACACCTATAACAATAATAATATTAAATATCTCTACATTATGGTTGCAATAACAGATTTGTTATTTTCTTTAGAGACTATAGTACCTGCAGTATTCAATAAGCACTGAACCTTTGATGCTTTCTGCAACTCTGTTTTATATATAAACATAAATGTTGTACTTCCTGCAAGAATCTGCACTTTTCACAGATTTTCTCTATTTGTCTCAAGAATTAAGGCATTTTTGAATTAGTGAATGAGCTACCGTTGCAGTTTTGTGCTAAACAGAAGTGATTTTTGTAAAAAAAATAAAAAAAGGCAGCAAAACACATGAGCAAAAGATCTCTGTTTTAGGGAATAAAGTTGGGTTTCCTCCTCTTGCAACAGTAAGTAGGTAGTAACAGAATGATAACTCAATAATAACTGGCAGCATATACATGGCAGCGATATATGAGCTTTTTTTTATTGGCACATTTCCATTACACATTTTAAGCTTACAGTTTCAAATTATACATTAAGCATGTCAATGAAAACCCACCTTGTTTCATGTCTGTATATTTTCCAGACTAATGTGGCTTTGTTGCCTAATGTTCAAATTCAAGATAACCATGCAGAGGAGATGCTAAAGGGGTGAGGTGCATTAATTAATGAACTATAGTCAAAAAAAATATTGTATTTTGTCATCTGAGGGGGAGGGTGATGAAACCAAACAAGGTTTTTGTAGACAGGAGGAACTGACCTTGCCAAAAGGGGACTATATCCAAATTGGCAAGTGCATGAGGACCTATATACCTCCCAGGCAAGTGCCTTATTCACATAAACTGAATTAAAATGTCCAAAACTTTCAGTGCTTCTACCCAGATTTATAAAGGTTTCAGTAATCAACTTCCCTGTTTTTACACAGGTCTTGGGAAGACATATGACTGGGACTTTAAAAGAAATATGACTTAATTCAGTCTGAACTTATATATTTGGATACTGTAACTTACTACAGCAGTGACGGAAATGATGATAATGAGGAAGAGGAAGAGCATGGTGAATGAAGTTTCAGTGAGAGACACATGGATCTTTTTGTAATGTGATATAATAAAAAGAAGCTCATGAGACATACTATTAGCATTCCTGAACACATAGTTTGCCTCAGATAGGTGTATATATAAAATATATATTTTTTTTACTGATTGGAATGGTGTAAATCCTTTTATTTTCTCCCTTTAACCCACACAGTACATGGGAATAAAAAGTAGTTTATATTGTTTAGGCTGTAATCAGTAAATATATTTTTGTTAGGATGGCTTATGTGAATGGGTAAATTCATTGGTAATCTTCACCAAAACCCAAAACTGCAGCTCTGGTGCTTTTGTTTTAAATTTATCCTGAATGAAAATAGGTTTTTGCACCTTAATGGACTAGACTGGAGAGAACACTAAAAATATTTGAACCTTGAGGTTATTATGGTGAAGTAGGGGAGCATTTTTAAGGAGGACTCTGTAATGCCTTTCACTCCAAAATCCCATTCCAGCAGCCTCCCCTGCCAGTGACAATGTCAAAGCCTGGCCCGTGATTTGTTAAGGGGCCTGATGTAAACTCTACATATTTATATTTATCTTGCCCCTGCTGTCGACCTCCATTTACCTTTCCATTGTTCAATGAAGCCAACTGTCAAAACCGACCAAGGTGAAGCATATGGGGACATGTGTGTCTCTGACACAGTGGGGAGGGGCAATCACTGCTGACACAGTAGAAAAAAAATCTGCTAGTTTGACATAAATACAGTACAAATTATCTCTTGTACTGTACTTCATTATAAATACCAACCCCATTTCCAGAAAGGTTGGAATATTTACAAAATTCAATAACAAAAATCTGTCATATGATAATTTACATGAACATTTAACTGACAAAAGTTTTACTGACCAACCAATTCTATTTTGTGAATATACACAAATTTAGAATCTGATGGCTGCAACACACTCAACAAAAAGTTGGAATGCAGTTAAATGGCAGTGGTGGCATAATGGTTGGGACACTGCCTTTGGGACCTGAAGGTCCTGGCCCAGGTGCTATTGAGGTAACCTTGAGCAAGTTACCATCCCACTATATAAATGTTTGATTGTATCTTGGAATTCTCTTTTGTGTCTCTCGGAATTCTGGCTCGTGTCAGCCAAATAAATAAATGTAAGTTAAAATAAGAAGAATGATGAAAAATGCACAAAATATTAAATAACACAATAATTCTCTCTAAAATTCATGAGAGAATTGTTAGTCACTTCAAAAGGTTAATTTATTAATGCAAGATTACAGACAGTTTAACTCTTTTAGCATCAACACCACAAAATACTGTGAAAAGAAAAAGAATTCAGAGACATCCCAATGTGTAAAGTGCAAGATCAGAAACCACTGTTGAACAAATGTGATCTTCAAGCCCTCAGGCAGCACTGCCTAAGAAAATGTCATGTTACTGTAACAAATATAGCCATCTGGGCTTGGTAGTACTTTAGAAAATCTTTGTCTCCTATCACAGTTTGTTGCTGCATCCAGAAATACAACTTGAAACTGTATTAAGCAAAGAGGAAGCCATACATCATCTCAGAAACACCAGAGAGTTCCCTGGGCCTGAGCTCATCTCAGATAAACTGAAAGAAAATGGCCATTGAGTTTTACGTGCCAAATATGAAAACGAACATCCAGGTTTTTATCAATGAAAAGTGCCAAAGCAAGCATCCATTATGGTATCAGTGCCCACAGCATGGGTGCACTGCATTTATTGTAAGCCTACCATGGACTTTGGGGTGTATTAGGATTTTAGAGAGACATATCTGAAATATGATGTAAGAGGATGGTAAACCTGCCTTTGTTCCAACTTTTTTTGAGTGTGTTGCAGCCATCAAATTCTAAATTTGTGTATATTTACAAAATATAGTTAAGTTGGTCAGTAAAAGTATTCAAAAACTTTTCTTTGTATTTTTGACAGTTAAAAAGTTCATGTGAATTAACATACCACAGATCTTTGGGTTTTTGTTGCATTTTGGAAAATACCCAAAATTATTTGGAAATGGTGTTTGAACATTGGGCCAACTTCAACCAGTCCAACATTTCACCTACTACTCACTCAAATTAGTTTCTTTTCATTTGCTATCAACTGTAAGCTGTAGTTATATATTTTTTGTTTATTCCTTTTAATTTCGTTTTATTTTTATTAAAAATGGACTTCAATTTTAAAACTTTTTTCTACTGTTTTCTAATTTGCTTCATTGTTTTCTTTTAGTTTTAATTGAAGTCTAATTTTGATGCCTTATGAAGAGACAGGCACCCCCTTTCTCATATAATTCCTGAACAATGTGAACAGTGTAATTGAACCTATCGAAAGGTTTCCTCAGGAAACAAAAAGGGATTCTTCTTTTTTGTCACTTTCTTTTTTAATGTGTAGCTTTGCACCTACTGTAAACACTGCAGTAAGGTGGATAGTTTGTGTGGTTAATAAGAAGCCTATTTCTAATGAATAAAGAAAAATCTGCAGGGATGTGGCCTCTTGGCCTTCTGCTCATGGTGGGGGGAGCTGATTGTCTAAAGTGCTCAGACGCAACCTTTTAAGCTGCTCTCCTGTCACTGCCGACGCGCACAGTCCAAGTTGTCTTTATTTATTTCATTTTATTGTCCCACTTAGATGCTGACCCCTGGGGAGATGTTTGACCCCCCCAGATTCCCCAGCTTGCACAGCAAAAGGGTCTGGAGCAGTCTAAAGCTGATCAGAGAGCAGCTGGAGAGGAAGAGAATTTTCTACTGACCTGCTGCTCAGCATGTGTGAAGTGATGTTTAAACTGCATTATATCTGGTCCTCTGGAAAAGCGTCATCACAGGGACATGCTTCTACTCTGGGCAAATGTTAAGCATTTCCACCATTTAAGGCAATGCTTGAACATGCCACCAAGCCAGCAGACGGGCCCTGTTTGTTTACCAGTGTTCCAATCTGTGTAATGCTTTTATTTTCCGTACGTCAGTCTAGCTACAACTGAATAATTTTAATTCTCCATTGAGCACAACAGTTGAGACTGTTAATATGGAAAAAACATTCACAATGCATTTTAAACTTTGGTCTGATTAAGGACTTAACCTTATATCCAAAAATGACTGAATTAATCAGGTCACTTCTGGGTCCATGGTCCCAAACTACAAAACTCTCTCCCACAGTTCTTTGCTCTTCACAATCCTCCTTCAAAGCTTAGCATAACTCCTGTTGATGATGTCATTGTATTTTTACTTTGCCCTTGGTACAAATTATTATGTAGTTGATGGTGGTTTTTTTTGTAGTTCATGTATATTCTAGCTTTTTACAGTGACCTTAGTACTGAGAATGGTTCTTTATAAGTTGTTTGGTGTTTTGACATAGAAATTCCCTCATTACAGAATGTTCACACAGTGTAAAGACCAGCTTTAAATGATGCAAAGAATTAAAAAGAAAGGGGAGATTTATGATACATTTACATAAGTAATTATTAAGACTCTTAATTGTACAGTGCAAAAGTAAAAGTGCAATTCCAGTTATTTTTCTAAACTTCGGCTAGTTAACTAAGTAGTTTAAGATATAAACATTCAGACTGAGTTTATGTTAAATTCTGCCATTCCAGGGACATTTCTCAGAATTCAATGCAATGGTGCTTATAAAAACAGATGTGTGAAGTGTTTAATGTCTTTAAAAACTATATCACAGACAACTTTTAAATAACATGCTCATGAAAAAAAATAGAATAGTTTAAGCAAAGGTTTTGACCAGAAATGTATTTATAATACTACATTAACAATATTTTCTACTATTTTATCATTATGAACATTATTTAAAATGGCTGTAATTGTTTTTTAAATATTGTGACTGCTGCACCACCACTGTTAAGAAACTGACAACAGTACATTTCTATACAATGCACCATTTTCATATCAAACTATTCTGAATGACTAAATGTGCTCAGTAATTAAATTATACATATTTGATACACTTCCGTTTAATGTTGTCATTAGGATGATGTACAGTAACATAATCAGCGGGCTCTTCATATAGAGTTAAATTTAACTATATCTGACTCTGCAAAAATTGTTTTTCCAATTTATGCATGTGTGTGTGTGTGTGTGTGTGTGTGTGTGAGAGAGAGAGCGAGAGAGAGAGAGAGAGAGGAAGAGAGAGCACTTAGCACAATAGCTGCATGTCCCAACATAACTAACAAACTTACTTACTAGTCAAGTCAAGTTTATTTGTATAGCGCTTTATACAACTGACGTTCTCACAAAGCAGCTTTACAGAAACCGTGTCCAAGCCCCCAAAGAGAAAACCAAGGGTGACAGAGGCAAGGAAAAACTCCGTAGCAGTAGAAAGAAACCTTGGGAGGAACCAAGGCTCAGAAGGGGAAACCATCCTCCTCTGGTTGACACCGGATAGCAAAAACAAGCAAAAGAAAAGAAAGAAAAATAATAAAATAAATATATATAAAAATAATTGTTCTTATTATAGCAGCAGTTCCTTGTGTAGAAGTGCCATGATGACTTTAGATCAGGTCTTTGGCAGAAAGGGGTGTTCATAGCGTGCACACGGCCAGAAGATCCACAGCCACTTCAGTGACAGCGGTGACACACGGGGCCTATGGCAGGGCATTCAGGCTATCACCAACTACAGGACAACAACACCTGCCTGTGACGGTGATGCCTTCCTTCCAGATGCGCTGAACAACTTCTACACACGGTTTGAGGCACTGAACAACGTGGAAGCGAGGAAGTCCACCCCTCCTTCCAACGACCAGGTACTGTGCCTGACCACAGCTGATGTGAGAAAAACTCTACGGCTCAAGCGTTGAGGTCGTCAAAAGCACCAAATTCCTCACCTGGTCCCTGAACACCAGCTCCACAGCCAAGAAAGCCCAGCAGCATCTCTTCTTTCTGAGGAGACTGAAGAAAGCCCATCTTCCACCGCCGATCCTAACCATGTTCTACAGAGGGACCATTGAGAGCATCCTGAGTAGCTGCATCACTGTCTGGTTCGGAAATTGCACCGCCATGGAGCGCAAGGCCCTGCAGCGGATAGTGAGGTCAGCTGAAAAGATCATTGGGGTCTCTCT
>JBBPDA010000025.1:6715712-6735014 GCA_037974385.1 Arnoldichthys spilopterus | reverse complement strand
CCAGTTCATACGTGTGGGAGAGAAGAAATATAACTTAAAAGTGTATTTATTGGGCTCATTAACACGGACAATTGCTCATAGTGGTGCTTGAGTGTGTTCACAATGACACAGTCACTTTCACTTGGTTTACTTTGTCTACTACTACATCTTGAATTTTATACTCATGCAGAAAATATTATAAATTGAACGGACCTTTGACCTGTAACTGGATATTTTCTCGATGTTGAAGGTATTTGTGTCCCTGCATCAACCTTGTATCTGCTCAAATCATCTACAACAGCAACGTGACACTTTCCTCCATGTGTGTGGATTTTTACATCAGCTGCTTTTCCGTTCGGGTGGAATATGATGCTCCCTGAGTGGGAATCGCCCTCTGGGTAAATCCACTGAAATCCAGAGGGGGGGGGGTGGGGGTGGGGGAGGCCCACTGGGCCATCTTTGAAGTCCTGGAATGGCCCGAGTGAATGAATCCCGGAGTCTTTCAGAGGCACTCTGCTGATGGAAATGAATGATGACATTTGCTGACAATGGAGAAATCGCCTCCTAATGTTGATGAAACGGACCGTCCTGGGAAAAGGCTCCAAATTGGGCTCAGCAAAGCGAGCAGAGGCTGCAGCTTCCATTGAATAACACATTGTTTTCTCCCATTCATCTCCCAGCCTTCACTTTAAGTTTGCAATTTATGGTGGCGAAATGGGCCGCGCGCTTGCCGACGCTGCATAAGATGCACATTTGTCTACTTATGGTGGTGCACAGTCAGTGGGCCTCGAAAGCGCCGCCGCCGTCCGTCTCGTGCCTCAGCACTGATACGCTTGGCTGAGCCACCACACGTTCAAAGCCTCCATCTGTTAAAATACTGTTCTTTTGTTTTCCTCTCTTTCTCTCCTGTAGCCATAGCTCCTACATATAGAAAGCAGCTGGGGTTAATTAAAAACCAACCCGGTGAATTTGGTGAGGTATAGGATGGTAATCCAGGAGGCTGAGAAAAGCCTAATCCTGAAACAAAGAATGGCTTTTATCACCCGGGATAAGCCAGGGATAATGGCCTGTGTTTGTTTACGTGTGCTGTTCGGCTGCGGAGAAAGGGGGTCCTTCCTCCTCGGCTCCCCGGGTCCATTTATTTTTCGTACCGAGCAGGATTGACTTTGTTTTCGGCTGCAGATCCAGAGTGAGCTCATGCAGAACACGCGCCTCATTCACAACATCTGCAGACGCTCACTCTTCACACACTGGTGGCTGCTGTTGTCGTCTCCCCATCCTCATCGCCCCAGCACAACTGCTTCTGCTTCCCAAATGTTGATGAAGTGTATTTTTAAAGCCTGTAAATATGAGTGAACACCCTCGTTTGGAGCGTTTCCTCAATCAGCAGTGATTAGGTCTCTGTCGAGGACCCAACAGGAAACAGATTAATTTCATTACTTCTTATTAGACAGATTCGTTTTTAATGACCTTTATTAGTGCTGATAATTACTGAAGTCGCCTCTTAACAGATTTCACTGCCAAACAGGGTGGTTTATTTTTTTAGATTCTGGTAAAGTGTGCTCTCCCTTCGGCCTAAAATCAATACTAAACGGCTGACGTTCCACGAAAACGCTGCTTCTGTGACCCGTTCACTTTAAATGCTGAATAGAACTGTGAGAACTGTCCAGAAGTTCCTAGAGTTTTCCAGAATATTCTGGAACTGTGAGAACTGTCCAGAAGTTCCTAGAGTTTTCCAGAATATTCTGGAACTGTGAGAACTGTCCAGAAGTTCCTAGAGTTTTCCAGAATATTCTGGAACTGTGAGAACTGTCCAGAAGTTCCTAGAGTTTTCCAGAATATTCTGGAACTGTGAGAACTGTCCAGAAGTTCCTAGAGTTTTCCAGAATTGTCTGGAACTGTCCAGAACAGATAGAAATTCACCTGTTTTGACACAATAAATATGAAATTTTCATGAACTGTGGTCATAAACTCAGAGTGAGATGAACAGAGCTGTTTTTACTCAGGATTTACACACAAACAGCTGTGGAACTGCTTGCACAGTGGAACGTGTTATTGGAGTCTAACTGTTTTTTGATTGATTGACTAATTGATTGGTTCATTGGTTGGTTGGTTGGTTGATTATTGTGGGGGGGGTGTAGTTTTGGAACCACTGGGTCAAAAATAACTTTTAAAAACTGTTTATTTGATCCATTTGCACTTAGTCTGTGTGTTATTTCTGCAAAGGTCTTGTAATTTCCATCACTAGCTTTGATTAAGCAGTCGCAATTGTCTGCCGACTGTTTCTTTTTGTGGAAAACAATGGGTAAAGCACACTGACGCAAGACCTAGCGCTGTCACAACCACTAAAGCGCCTATTGAAGGGAAATGGTTTTTGACCCAGAGTGTGCTTTGGCTGTTATTTCATAAACCAAAGCGTTTTGACGGGGAGAGTAGACCTGCAGTGGCTGGAGGGAGAAATACGGGATAGGAACATGGCGTCTGTGGCAAGACCCATGAGTAGTTTTTCATTAAGAAGAAGCAAAACTGTAGGAATCAGCAAAACTGCCTTGTGTGGAAAGCTGTAGTTTGGCGAGGCGGCGGGAAAGGAGGCTCCTGGGTTATTGTAGTTATCGTGGTACGGGGCAACGCTCCATCCCAGGTGTTTGTACCTTCTGAAGAACTGCCCTTGGTGTTTTTTAGCCAGCTTTTCTCTTCCTATGTGGTTTTTTTGACCATGTAAATGATGAATAAATGTGGCAAACCCACAGTACGAATCTCTGAGCTCATTCTCCAAAGCAGGATGGAGAATTTCTGTAATGTGAGATGGCAAAGCTGGAAGCGCTGCTGGTCGAATGCTCGCCTGAAAAAGCAATGTGCTCATCCTTCAGATATGTGGAGCAGTAGAAGCCATGCCTGTCACGGATTTCCTCCAAGAGGAGCCATTTCCAGCAGTTAAACGTTAAGTTGAATCAGGCCTGACGTTCTTCACTGGACCTTGGCGAACTCCTGCTTTATGTTTAGATTGAAAGCAAAGTCTGCTTACTCACGTTCCTCTGGACGGACATTACCCCGAGCCCTGGGAGAGAGCAGAACTGCTACTGCTACACTCATATCATGGCCTACTACAAACACCATCCGTCTGTCTGAGTACGAGCACACTCACCTCTCAGTCCAGAAGGTTCTGCTTATTGTTTGCAGTGATCGAATTTCTCCCTGGCTTTAAGACAGACTGCAGTCTAATGAGACGATGTCTTGGGATGTTTACTCTTCCCTGACAGCACTTCAGGGCAGTCGAGATGCACATTGTGGGTTGTTTTTTAATTAGTTTTTGCATTAATGTATTTATAAACCTATTTGCAATTTAAATGAACCTGAAGCTCGACCAAGATCTGGTGTTCCAGCATGACTTTGAAAGCTCCTTGCCTTATTGCCAAATGTATCCAGTTCTGCAGCCAAAGAGATGAAGGAAAACACCTGTGCTAGCTGCGTTTCCTGTGCGGTTGGGAGAAAAATGTTTGAAGAGAGACATATCACCAGCTCAGCAGAAGAAGCGAGATATATGGCTTCATCCTTCACTGAGTCGTTTCCGCTCAGGGTCGGTGAAAGTCTGCAGGAGGTTCGCTATAATGGTTCTGGTCAGTGTTTTTCAAATAGAAGTTTTAGGCCAAGTTTCTTTTTTTTTTACCCTACTGCCAGCCCCCCCTAGTGGTGAAGACGCCAACATCTAAGAAAACAATGGATGTTTGGAAGCTGCCATAAACAATCTACTGGTCAAAACTCAAAAATTCTGAGTTTTCCTGAATTATGCCTGATTTTATTAATGGTACACCTTCATTCATTCATTCATTCATTCATTTTCCAAACCGGTTCCTCCATTTCCAATTGAGGGGAAGCTGGAGCCAATCTCAACTGACTATGGGCCCAAGGTGGGGTTCACCCAGGTCAGGAGGCTCAACCCATGACAGGCAGACACAAACAATTTAGAGCATCCAGTAAAACCTACTGCCGCCTTTGGACTGTGGGAGGAAACAGGAGAACCTGGAGGACATACAGGACTGTCTTGCTGTGAGGCGATAGCACTAACCACTGCACCACCGTGCACCTGTCTGTGTGAACGAGGTTTCTATGACCTTCTTAGCTTCAAATACAGCGTTTCACCAACTTTTAACTAAACACAGGTTCAGTGCAAGATGTATTTCCTTAAGCTTTAAAATGTGTCTCCACTCTTTCCAGTGAGAGGGGAAACTCCCGCCGTCTGCGCTGCATTAACACTGTTTCTTGCGTTAGCAGTTGTGACGTTTCCATACAGCAGCAGCCTCTTTCAGCACATCAGCCAACTGCTCACTCATGTGTGCTTCATAAATGGGACGTGTCTGGGGAGCTTTTTAAATTATGCTTTTTATGTTCCATTTATCAGGCATGTAGTGAGCTTCTACTGCAACAAACCTCTCTGTAAAGACGTCCAGCTTTCCTTCATTAGTGCAGCCAGTTGTGCCGAACCCTGCTCTTCTCAAACGTCTGCTATTGTTTCTTTGTTCTTCTTGTACACTTTCTGGTCTGCTTGGAAAGTCAAACCATGACTCAAGCACATTTAACCTTGATTGGATTTCTTTGTCTCAAGCACATTTAGCCTCGATTGGAATTTTGTGTCTTAAATACATTTAACCTAGATTGGAATCTGTTGTCCACAACGCATTTAGTCAAGACTGGAATTCCTTGTCTCAAGCACATTTAGCCTCAATTGGAATTCCTTGTCTCAAGCACATTTAGCCTCGATTGGAATTTCGTGTCTTAAATACATTTAACCTAGATTGGAATCTGTTGTCTCAAGCACATTTCGCCTGGATTGAAATTCCTTGTCTCAAGCACATTTAGCCTCAATTGAAATTCCTTGTCTCAAGCACATTTAGCCTCAATTGAAATTCCTTGTCTCAAGCACATTTAGCCTCAATTGAAATTCCTTATCTCATGCACATTTAGCCTCGATTGGAATTCCTTGTCTTGAATACATTTAGGCTAGATTGGAATTTGTTATCTCAAGCACATTTAGTCAAGACTGAAATTCCTTATCTTAAACACATTTAGCCTCGATTGGACTCTGCTTTCTTGAGCAGATTTACCAGCGACTGGGATTTAGCGTCTTGAGCACATTCAACAACAGTCAGAATCCCACAGACTGAGCATTGTTGTATTGGTGTATTGTTATGGACATATGGACGTTAGTGAGCACAGAGCAGCACACACACTCAGTAAGATGGTGAAGTGGTTTACTGGCACTGTAGATTGCCGATCTTAGCCAGATGGACTAGTTTGCTGTGGAGCATCGTTAACATTACTGTGGGACTGAAGAAGAAACGATGGCAGCCAGACCAGCCAAGACTCAACGTCTTCTTACAGTTACTACAAGCTAAATGTGTTGGGAACACTGAAACGGTGTGGACACCAGACTGAAAACTGTGTTGTTAAGCACGAGAACATGGGGAGCTTAGGAATTCTGTGGATGTAAACAGAGGCCTAGCAGAATCAACAGAACTGTCTTTTTGAAGCTGAATAGGATCTTCCACAATAAAAGTAGCAGCGAGTGAACGAGTGCGTTTTTTTTGGCATCTGTGGTCTTGTGTTGTTCCAATAGCACCAGTTGTGGTCTCAGCAGGCTTTTGACTTTGTTGAAAATAGCTTGTGTGGAGTCTTGTGTTTTTAACAGCGAAGCAGGAAGCAGCGCTGCCCCCGAGACTGTGGCAGGAATAATGAATGTTAAAGCGCCGACGAGTGAGCGTCTCATCAGATGGAGAAATGAATCTGTACCTAAACTAATCAGAGGTAAAGGTCGAAAATGGCGGGTTTGCTGGCAGCAAGAGGTGCTGTTCCCCCGAAGAGACGTCCCTGTTGGCCGCGTGGGCCTGCACGGTGGCCTCCAGCATCTCTCTTTGTGTCATGTTCATCTCTTAGTGTCACTCAACCGCTTTCCCTCAGCCGTGCGTTGGCCTCTTTGCGGTATTACTCCCCCCTGTGAGCGCTCATGGTATTGCCCAGATAAGCAAAACATTTGTGGTTGGAGCTCATTGTGGACGGCGTTGTACGCAGCAGCATTATGTTGAAGCGCTTGCTTGCATATGGCCGGGTCAACTCTTGTGTTGGGGCCAAGCAGGGGCGAGCAACAGATGATATGCTAAAAGGACGCTGTGCATTTGTTTGAGCGCCCTTCCCCAATTCCACCAGAATAATTACCTCCGTTGCCATGGCGCAGTGAAGGGGCCTGACCGAATAAGCACAATGACATCAGCCTTGGCGTCCCTGGGGGAGCCAGGGGCCCGATGAAAGGCCTTTGTTTTCCCAATGTTCATTAGTGTGGTGGGTGACACTCGAGGTCCCTCAAGGACTCTGCAAATTGCCTGTGACTCATCAGGAGGGAAGCGGAGAAGCCTTAGTAGATTTTAACTCCTAACCGCCACATCCACCTGCCTTTAAATCCAAGCGCACATACGCGGCGACTCAAGGCAGCTTGTCTTTCGGCTGCGCCGGCGTGTGTGAGCATATGTTTCCTCATGTACGTTCGTGTTCGAGCTGCAACGCTGTGTTGCCATGTATAAATAGCTTGGAGTGATGCTGATGTGATTTGCTGCCTAATGCATGTGTCATACCTTCTCTCGTTGATAAATCACCCCTGTAATAAGGAGGGTATTTTTAGACTCGCTGCATTCCCCATAGTCGCATGCTGGTCCCTTCACATCGAGGAGCTGCTCAGTGCAGACGTGGAGAGAGGTCTGCACAGAGGGTCCAGATGAGGAAGTGGTGCAAATTTACCTCAGAACTGGTTTTTTTGGGGAAACATTTGGATTATTAAATCATAATTTATTAGGAATTGATACAGTGCAACTTAATCTCACATTGAATTTTGATCGTGAACGTTTGGCAGTGATTAATGCGATGAACTGTTTCTGAATGTGCGAATGTCAGTGGAGGAGCCGTGTACATGCACAAATGAGTCAGAGGCTTAAGTGCAGCATCCAAGGTTTGATCCAAAACGGCAAAAAAAAACCAGTCTGAATTTTAAAAAAAACCATGGATTCTATATACCAAGGAACAGAACAGAGACGAAGGTAAAAATACTGTGTTTACAAAATAAAAGTCTCCGCAACTTCCTGTTGAAGTAGCTCAAATCAACGTGAGGCTGATCTGTGTGATTGCTGTTGTTTTTGGGCTCCGTTCGGGATCTGGACTCATCTCCTGCCCCAGATCCTGATTCCAGGGCTTCACAGGAACGTAGACGTCAAAACCAGTCGACCAAGCTTTTCTTGGGATTTTGACATTTGAAAATAACCGGAAAATCGAATTTTGACCATTTGCACATTCGAACATTATTCCGATTGATTTTTTACACTTTGTCACAACGTTGCACCTGAAACGTCACTGAATCTTTGTCCATTCCCACGTTGGACACTTGCACAATGAGAGAGAAAGACATTCCCTTATAGCGTCTTGATATTTTTCGCTATTTCGCCCAAAGATACTTACTGAGAAGCCGAATCACTGCCTTCAGATACGCTTCTACACCCCTAGTGGACTGGATACTGCTAGCTGTGCACATGCTGCACCTGTTTTGGAGCGTCTTGGTGACTGGGAAGTCTCATTTTCCCCAAATCACATTGAGAAGAGTGGGGGTGGTGGCGGTGTGGTGAGACAAAGGGATGTAAATAAGTGTCTGGGGCCGGGCCGAGGAGACTAGCAGTGTGTTAGGGGTGCAGGGAGGGAGTGTCTGCAGAGATGGAGCCGGAGTCTCCCAGAGGAGCGTGTAGATACCAGGTGTGAGAGCCGGGGAGGCGTGATGGCTGTGTCACTGGCACATGTCAACATGTTATCTGTCTCTGGGCGTATCTGGATGTGTTTTATCCTGCTGGTGTGTGGCGTGTGACGAATGTGCATGTGTATGTAGGGGGGCTGAATTGGGGGCGGGGCTGGAGGCTAGCCAGGGGGATCAGATCTGTATCCTGTTAAAGCAGGAAAGCAGGCAAGTGGAGGAGAGGGTGCTCTAGCATTTCAATTTCATGTCTGTAGTGTGTGGAAATCTGGTCTCCAGAAGCATGAAGTTAGAGAGGGCCGGCCGAGGCTCTCGCAGCTTCCTCGCTGTGAACGAGGGCGCAAACCATGTAGGGCTTAGAGATGCATGGTATACACTATCCCCAGTGGTCATTAATGTTCCTCGGAGCTCCAGCCTCACATAATTCAAACAAAAGGAATATTTGTGTTATCCGGACGCCAATGCTGCCCCCGAGAATAAGACCGTTTGCAGGCGAATGTAATAGATGACCTTGGTTTAACCAGACTACAGTCATTTATGTACTTCACTTACTGAATTATGTGAATATCCAGTTAGAAAATGAAAACTCACGTTGATGAAAGACCTTCCAGCGTTTATTGTAAGCAACACTGCAATAATAACACGTTTTATTCGTATATTGCGCCTTTTCCAAAAGCTCGAAGCGATTTATTCATTTTTTAATGACGTCTGACGTCTACAAACACGGTGTGGGACTCGGGTAGAGAGAAGCCCAGCAGCCGTTACACACGGCCTCGTTTACTCTCCTAAGATTTGGCCCCAGACTGAGAGGCTGTTTGAGCTGATTTGGAGAGCTCATGAATATTTTGAGGAGTGTACGGCTGTGAGGTAAGAATCCTGGATACAAAAGCTAACGTTAAAAAGTTTAAAGACAAGGCTCAGGTTCACAGTCCCAAAAAAACAGGCTCAGGTCCTGTTGGGAGAATTCAGAAGGTCAAGAACATCCAAGGTCCAACTCCAAATGGTGTTGTCGTGGTGAGGGAGCTGCCCCTGTGACCTGAAGGTCGCTGGTTCAAATCCCAGGCTGGTACGAGCACCACTGAGGTTCCTGTGAACAAGGTTCCACCCCCCAAGCTCTGCCCCCCTGGTGCTGCCCATGTCAACATCAGCTGCCCACTGCTCCTACACGGATGGGTTGAGGTCACATTGGGTTGTGGTGCACATTGGTGTGTCCGCCCCCTCTGTGCCACCAGGGAGAGACGTTTTCGTGAATGCAGATCGACTCCATCCTGTAGGGGGCGTAGTTTCTCTTAGAGTGAGCTCTGATTGGCTGGTTTATGAAGATGCTCTGATGTTGTGGATTTGTATTGTAACAAGGCAACACAAGAAGAAAAATGAAATGAATCTCTATGGAGTTAAGATCGGATGCACACTGTTGAGCTAGTTGTGGTGTTTGAGTGTGTTCACAATGACAAACATTCACTTTCACTTCATTTTTCTTTGAAGTGAAGCCTGCTTGATGGTATGGTCATCCCAGCACAGCCTGGAACAGTGCGTTTCTGCCATTCACGTCACTGCTGCTTATTGTCTGACTTTTCTTTTTCACACATTTAAGGTTTTAGCTGTGACGTGTCCCCCTAAACGTTCGCTGGGCTATAACCGTACTGGACTGTGTGTATTTTGGGGACATAAATATTAATGGTCCTGGACGATAACATAATACCGGTGGTTTGTGGGCGCTGACCCCATTCAAAGCAGTGTTTTTCACCTGCAGCATTTGCATTTGAAGGAGGCTGCAGTGGCTTTGAGGCTCACAGCGTCAGTTCTGTGACCGAACTCTGTTCTCTCTCAGCGATGCCTCAGCAACACACAGATTTCCATTCTGTTGCACCATTTTACAGTGGGGGGTTTCTTCTGAAGCTCAGAATGATGATGATGATGATGGAAATGGAGATGATGATGATGATGATGGTGATGATGATGATGACGGTAATGATGATGATGACGGTGATGATGATGGTGATGACGGTGATGATAATGATGATGGTGATGATGGTGATGTTGATGATAATGGTGATGACGGTGATGATAATGATGACGGTGATGATGGTGATGATGATATTAATGATGACGGTGATGATGGTGATGATGATGATGATGGTGATGATGGTGGTGATGATGGGTGATGATGATGGTGGTGGTGGTGAAAGTGGTGATGACGGTAATGATGATGGTGATGATGATGATGGTGATGATGATGATGGTGGTGATGGTGATGATGATGGTGGTGATGATGGGTGATGATGATGATGATGATGGTGGTGATGATGATGATGGTGGTGATGATGATGGGTGATGATGATGATGATGGTGATGTTGATGATGATGGTAGTGGTGATGATGATGATGATGGTGATGATGGTGATGTTGATGATGACGGTAATGATGATGATGATGATGATGATGGAAATGGAGATGATGATGATGGTGATGTTAATGATGACAGTAATGATGATGATGACGGTGATGATGATGGTAATGGTGATGATGGTGATGATGATGTTAATGATGACGGTGATGATGGTGATGATGATGATGGTGATGATGATGATGATGATGATGGTGATGATGATGGTGGTGGTGATGATGATGGGTGATGATGATGGTGGTGGTGGTGAAAGTGGTGATGACGGTAATGGTGATGATGATGATGATGATGATGATGGTGGTGGTGATGATGATGATGATGGTGGTGATGATGGGTGATGATGATGATGATGATGGTGATGATGATGATGGTGGTGATGATGATGGGTGATGATGATGATGATGATGGTGATGTTGATGATGATAATGATGATGATGGTAGTGGTGATGATGATGATGGTGATGATGGTGATGTTGATGATGACGGTAATGATGATGGTGGTGATAATGATGGTGATGATGATGATGGTGATGTTGATGACGATGATGTTGATAGTGATGATGATGATGGTGATGTTGATGATGACGGTAGTGATGACGGTGATGATGATGGTGATGATGGTGTTGACGGTGATGATGATGATAATGATGATGGTGATGATGGTGATGATGGTGATGTTGATGATGATGGTGATGATGATGGTGATGATGGTGATGATGATGGTGATGACGGTGATGATGATGATGGTGATGGTGATGTTGATGATGACGGTAATGATGATGGTGGTGATGATGATGGTGATGTTGATGACGATGATGTTGATGGTGATGATGATGATGACGGTAGTGATGATGGTGATGATGA
Source organism: Arnoldichthys spilopterus (assembly GCA_037974385.1). NCBI lineage: Eukaryota > Metazoa > Chordata > Actinopteri > Characiformes > Lepidarchidae > Arnoldichthys > Arnoldichthys spilopterus. The sequence continues at coordinate 6,723,984 of JBBPDA010000025.1, read as the reverse complement.
TGGTGATGATGGTGTTGACGGTGATGATGATGATGATAATGATGATGGTGATGATGACGGTAGTGATGACGGTGATGATGATGGTGATGATGGTGATGATGGTGTTGACGGTGATGATGATGTTGATGGTGATGATGGTGATGTTGATGACGGTGATGATGATGGTGGTGATGATGATGGTGATGTTGATGATGATGATGGTGATGTTGATGACGGTGATGATGATGGTGGTGATGATGATGGTGATGATGATGTTGATGACGGTGATGATGATGATGATGATCAGATCAGTTAACTGGGTTTCTAACTCTAACCTCTATCACTGCAGGCGGGCGAAAGCCTACAGTCTTTAACTGAAGTCATTGATGGTGCAACTGTAGGTGAATCAGTCAGTGCTGTTCGTTACTATAGCACAGTTAATATTCAGCACTGTACATATTTAGAGCTCGTCATTTATCTGCTATTGAAAAAACCCCTTATATAAAGTCAGTTCATAGACGTATATGGTCCAAATGTACGTGGTTGAGGTAAAAAGTCAGTTTGACATTTATGCCACTCATTTTTCATGTTTTCCAAAAATGCTCTTAGACTGGGTCTGTTGAAAAGGGCTGTGGGGTTTTTCCCTGTTCGTGACAAGTGAAGTAATATAAGTGGAGAAGAAAAATGGCAGCGGCCGAGGAAGGAACAGCGCTGCCCCATTATTGCTCAGACCGGACGCGTGGACTGAGAGACAGGTGTCGCCCTGTGTCAGGATTGTTTTTCTCTCTCTTTCTCCCATTTTTTCTTTTTTTCTTCTTCCTCCTCTTGTCAAGTCCCCCCCCCCCCAAAAAAAAAAAATCCTCCACCCGCCTCCGCTCTCCCTGCATATTGCTTCCAGAGCCCAACTGAGGGAGACAAGATCCTTGGAGTATGTGCCATTGCCAAGAATAAAACTGTTGGATTTAGTGAGAGGAGCGTGTGCCAGGGTGAGCAGACTGTGGGCATTGTCGAACGTGATCTGCCTGTGGCAGTGGCCTGAGGTGCCCGCAATCACACCCAACACACTCACCCCAGAGAGCAACACGCTGTCTTGTAATTCTCACTCTGCCTGAACTCGGACCTGCTATGATCAGCTGGCAAACAGTTGTTGCCTAAATTATACGGCGGCTTTAGCCGTGACTTGAACTTCTGCTGTGAGGAGGAAATCGACTTTGGGAACCTGGTCTTCAGTTTCAGCTACGTGGGTTAAAAAACATGGCTGTATGATCGAGAGGACGTTCTTGAATTGGTAAATCTGTCAAACATCTGTGATTGGCCATTTCTTCATTCATTCATTCATTCATTTCGGCTCGTGGGGGAAGCTGGAGCCAATCCCAGCTGAGTATGGGCCCAAGGCGAGGCCCCGAAAGTCATTGGGCTGTGGGAGGGAACCACAGCACCGGGAGAGCTCGCAAAGTCCACACCCTTGGAGCGAACCTGAGCCGTCTTGCTGTGAGGGGACAATCGCTAATCCCTGCCCTACTGTGCTGCCTGTGATTAGTCAGAAAAAAAACCCAAAACCCAGTAAAACAGGATTGGTTGGTTATGGAGAACCTGCACATTTTGGTTCTCAACTCAACTTAAAGTTTATTTAAGCACAGTTTACACGACCATAAGCCTAGTGGTCACATATGAACTATTGCTTCCCAATAACAGACCTGATGTCATCCAGAGAATAATGTTCCACTCAGGTTTACTGCAGCACGTCTCCACTGGTTACATTGTAGTAGTTTTTGTAAGTCTGGTCTTCAGTCTGGGCTTCAGTCTGGTCTTCAGTTTGGTCTTCAGTCTGGGCTTCAGTCTGGTCTTCAGTCTGGGCTTCAGTCTGGGCTTCAGTCTGGTCTTCAGTTTGGTCTTCAGTCTGGGCTTCAGTCTGGGCTTCAGTCTGGTCTTCAGTTTGGTCTTCAGTCTGGGCTTCAGTTTGGTCTTCAGTCTGGGCTTCAGTCTGGGCTTCAGTCTGGTCTTCAGTCTGCGCTTCAGTCTGGGCTTCAGTCTGGGCTTCAGTCTGGTCTTCAGTCTGCGCTTCAGTCTGGGCTTCAGTCTGGTCTTCAGTCTGGTCTTCAGTTTGGGCTTCAGTTTGGGCTTCAGTTTGGGCTTCAGTCTGGGCTTCAGTTTGGGCTTCAGTCTGGTCTTCAGTCTGGTCAGACTTCCTCTGCTCTGACTGGAGTATAAAAGTGTAGATGTTCTACCTGCTTCAATGCTTGTTAATGAGCTGATTCGTTTGCTCAGTTGTGGTGGAGAGCATCAGAGCAGAGGGGCCTCCAAGGCAAGGGTTGGGAGCTACTGTCTTAGGGGAGGTTTTGTACATTGCAGACTTAACGTCAATGTGGTAAAGGCTGGTATTATTATACAGGGTGAATGATCTAAAGGGCAGTGCTGTGGATCACTGCAGGAAGCAGGGAGGTATTTTGGATTTAGTGATGTTTTTCTTGAAGGATTATCTGCCCTGCACATTTCCAGTCCTCCAAACTCGGGATGTGAACGGAGATGTTCTTCGCGATGTTCCTCTGATTAATTTTAATGACCATCAAATGGATGGAAAGGGAAATTCAGTCGGCCTTTAGAGATGCAGCGTTGCGCGTGATGCCTTTGATGTCATAAATCATAATAAGTGTTATTGATGAAAGATCATAGGGATCATTAATAGAAGGCTGTTCGTCTACGAAACAACAAATCCCTCGGCCCGACTTCAGCACAGAGTCAGAGGAAGTGAGCGGTGGTAAATGCTGATCCTGTCAGACGTCGCCGCGGTGATTGTGTTCTTCGTTACTTTCGTCTGCTGCAGACGTGACTCGACGGGATGTCCAAAAATCATAATTTGGGCCGATCCGCTTTACCCTGTTCTCCATCTGGTGTTGGGGTGGGGTTTTGAAGACGCCCAAACTTTCTTTTTGTGGCATTTGGGTGAGCCCACTGCTGGCATGCCTTAAGCCCTGCCCAGTGTGGGCGGGGCCAGTAGGTAATCCTTCTGCAGGCATGTCTCCTTCCCCACCCCGTGTGCTGGAGGGGCAAATGGGCGGGCAGTGGTGGCCTAGTGGTGAGGATTTTTCACTTGTGAACTGAAGGTCGCAGGTTCGAGTCCCTGGGCTCCACTGAGGTTCCCTTGAGTAAGGCACCGTCCCGCTACGCTGCTCCCCGGGCGCTGTTGGTAGCTGCCCACTGCTCCACGTGTGCACGTGTGATGGGTTAAACGCAGAGGTCACATTTCGTTGTGGTGCTTGGGTGTGTTCACAGTGATAAATGCTTTCACTTCAAAGTCAGTGAGACCCCCTCGTTTATGAAGGCTGCCCATTGAGGAATGGTGGTGCCAGAAAAACAAGCCTGTTACAGCAGCCCCTTCCTCGGGCAGAGCCAGTGCAGGGCTCTTCATGCGGCTGCTGAAAGGCAGAGATGAAACAGTGGTTAGATGTGGTAGGCACACTGCAGGGGGAAGGCTCTCAGCATGAGGGTCCAAGTGATGCAGAAATTCAATACACCTGAGGCACAGGCAGCTGCAGCCCACTGGTGCCTCAGAGTGGTGCCCGTGCCTTTAGACTTGGCCTGGCAAAAGGGAGAGTGTTGGCTTCTGTTACAGCTGGAATGGGATTGTCAAGGACATCAGGTGTCGCATTAGTTCAGGAAGCAGATTGTGGCAGCTCGGAGAGTGGAGGTTGGATAACTAATGCATTCTCTCACCTGTGGCTGATGAGACACGTTCAGGAGACAGAAAATTAATTGCCAGGATGGAAAAGGAGCCCGCTGTTTCTAATCGTACTGATTAATTAATTATTGCCCTGAAAGGTGTACTTAGGAATAGAGTACCAGGAAGCTTAAAGAGGAAAAAGCTGGAGTGTGAACGCACTCTAATTAACACCAAGCACATCTGCCATCATCCGCCAGTCAAACGTGGCTTTTTTTTTAAAGACATCTTGTCTCCAGGAATGTGTCTCTACTTGTTTACCATCGTGTAGAGCGAGGATGGTTTCCGTGCGAAGAAGCCAGATTTGGCCCTCGCTGTCTTTTCTCTTACTCTTACTGAGCAAATTCACTGAATTTGGCCAAGACCTGGAGGCTGTGGACCAGCACTGGGGCAGGAGAGGCCCTCTGGTGAGGGATGGAGGGTGTAAATGGGGGAACAGAGATTATTCACCCAGTGCTCTGATTCTGTGGAGTGAGAGCATCATGGATCGGTCTGTTTGTTCAGCCTCAAGTCTCCAGAGATGCAGAGCAAGCCGGAACCGTGGTTCTAGACTGCTTCATGGAGCTGAGCCCACATTCCAAGTTATTTTCCCACAACACACGCTATTGTTCCTAAATATGCTCTTCACCACCGTGCGGCGACTTTAACCAGGGTTTAAGCGCGCTCTGTAATATAGCTGCCGCTTGGTAAACCGGTGCTTTTTCCATTCTTGTGTTTTACCAGCGTGACGTCAGATGCGAGTGTGGTGTGAGGAAAGAGGGAAAACATGACGGATCGACCTCCACAATGGCTGAATGTTGACTACAGCGACTAGCTGGTCTTAATGAGGAATGGCTGGATCTGTATGAGGGGATTCTGATGTACACAGAACGCAATAAAAAGAAACCGCATTCCTCCAGGACCACGGCGCAGCACAAAGAGCAATAACAAAAACAGGGAAGCCGCACGTGGACGCCACAGAGGGCGAAAAAAAAACTTTAACTATATCATGTTTTCAGATTTACTACAGAATATTATCTTCAATATTGAAATATTACAATACACGCTTTGCCTTAATACATAGAAGGAAAATAAATTAATTAATTAATTAATTAATTAATTAATTAATTAATTAATCAGAACAACAACAATAATAAATAATACAATAATAAAATAAATAAATAAATAAATAAAATAATAATAATAATAATTTATTATTGTTGTTCTGGTTTACTTTTTCATTATTATTGCTCAATATTTGTACAATTTTTTAAATAAATTATTACATTTTATTTAATTCATTTATACTGTTTAATGCAGTTTGTTTAAAATTCGGAGTAAAACGTCGCTGACAAGTCATTAGTCATATAGTAAGTTGCATAAAAATGGAAGTAATCAAGGCACTAAGAAATACTTTATATCAAAGCACCAGCTCAACTCAGTCTTGTCAGCTGAATTTATAGCCCCGGACAGACGCCAGCCAGCCAGCACACACTCGTTTATTTTTGGGACTGAGCAGAACTGAGAGTGTGCCAGCTAGCTTACAGTCTGAAGAAGCTGGAAACTTTTCTGGACTGCAGCTGAAGTTGAAAATGGTAATACAGTGAGGGCTGGAGCGTCAGAGTGTCTAAAGTGTGGTGTGCAAGGCTGGCGGCTGTGGAAAAATAGCATTTAGCTTGATGAACATGCTCGTTTCCTTCTGGGAATGGTACATGTGCTGGTTAATTCAAGGTCTTTTCTGTTTTCGAGAATTTTTCTGATCGAATTTGGGGGAAAATCTTAATAAAACGTCTTCAAACAAACTAGGACACGACGTTGAAGCTTTGGAGAGTGAGACCACACCACACGTCAGCACACAGTGCACCACAACACAACCTCTGCATTTGGTAGGAGCAGTGGGCAGGGAGCAGCTAGTCTGGGATTTGAACCAGCAGCCTTCAGCTTATAGGGGCAGCTCCCCAACACTTACACCACCACCGTCCCTGAAGCTTCAGCCTGTTATGCTTGAACCAATCCCTTTCCTCTTCTTCTCCCCGATTAGGCTTAGATGTAAACACCTGTTCGGCGTCAAGGTGACTCCAGGCCGGTGGACGAGAGAGGCTTCACAGTAGGCCGAGCAGCATTAAAAGGCCAATCAAGCAGTCGGTCTCTGAATTGCCGAATTCAATAATTCAGAGAGAAATTACTCCTGCAGAAGGGAAGTGAATAATTCAGGATATTATGACTCGCGAGTTCCTCCGTGCGAGTGGTGAAGATGATTAATTCAACATCTGGACTAATAGAGATTCAGTCCGTGCTTGATTTACAGCGTCGTGCAGGCGCACTGTCTGCTTTCCCCTCTCTGTCTTTGTGTCACACATCCTCAGTCCGGGTTTAAGAGCCACCGAATATATTTCAGAAGCACGGAATCTACTGAGGGTTCGCGTTTCCCCATGCGATGGGTGTGTTGGAAGGCCCAGCTTAGCTTAATGCTCTGTGACAGAATGATCTGATCCTATGATAATTATAAGGAACATGTGCTGTGCTGTGGTTACTGATTGATGTGCTGCTAGTAGAGCTAGATAATTATATTCGCTGGAACGGCTCTGGCTCTTCACCAAGTTAAGAGTTTTCAGTGCAGTCGATGCACATTAGCGTAGCGTAGCTTTTAGCTTTTAGCTTTTAGCTTTTAGCTTTTCACTGGAAGCTTCTGGATCTGTGAAACATCAACGCCGTTGTGAAGGACTAATTCCGCCCTGCCTGCACGAGTGCCCGACGTCTCGCGGCGTATTTAAGATTGGCGACCTTGGCGCTTTCTTTAACGTCACATGCCAGAACGTTGAGCATTCCCGACGGCGCCGCACAGAAAGCGCGCAGGAGGCTGAACTGTGGCTTTTTATTGTCATAACTCATCAGGCCTGCCCTGCCCTGATCTCCCTGAGAGTTCTCTTATGCAGAGGACGTGCAGAGAAATCGAGGCAACATGAATGAGCCTCTATTGATTGGGCGTCAGTTTGAGGATGTTGCAGGTGCACCCGTGGAGGGGGCGAAGGTCACAGTTGGCCAGGCGCGCATTATACGTCCAATTGATGGAATTTTCTTCATGTCTCGGAGAAATCGATGGCTCACTCCTCCCGAGGCGAATGTGTGATCTGTCATGTAGAGAGAGAGACCGGCGGTGATGTAGAGCTTTCCCACGCTCTGCGCTGGCCTGCCCCCGCCCGCTGGACCGCAGGAGCCAAGATCATTTCATGCCACTGGCCGCGGAGCCCAAGCACTGGGCTTCTCCTCCAGGTCTTCATCACTGGGTGAAAACCCCACTTTTAAAGTGAAAGTGACCTGTTTGTCATTGTGAACGCACTCAGTCATGCACAGTGCACCAACTGCAGTTAACCCATCATGCCCGGGGAGCAGGGTAGAGCGGAGGTTAAGGCGTTGGGGTCTCCCCATGCAGGTTCAATGTCAGGCCAACTTTGTGGGCAGTGGAGACCTAGTGGTGAGCTGCTCTGAAGGTCACAGGTTCAAGTCACCACTGAGGTTCCCTTGAGTAAGGTACCGTCCCGCTACACTGCTCCCCGGGCGCTGTTGGTAGCTGCTCACCGCTCAACGTGTGCACGTGTGATGGGTTAAATGCAGAGGTCATGTTTCGTTGTGGTGCTTGAGTGTGTTCACAATGACAGTCACTTTCACCTGGTCCTAACCTCAAGGCCAGCGATGCCCTCAGCCAGTGAAGCTCTTCATCGCTGGGTTAAAAACTCCTAATTCCTTCTTTCATCACCCGTACACAATGCACACAGCATGGCAGCGGCTCTGTGGTGCTTATGTAAGCCTTAATGATGCTACTTGGCTTCATCTAGATGGCGATTTCTTGTCACATTGTTAACCTGAAATGAACACGCAATCATATCACTGAAGGGCAATTTACTGTCTCCAAGGCCAGCGAGACGGATCCAAAAGAGGAGGATAAACGGCTCTTCGGAGGCTGTTGCGATCAGTAGGACTCTGTAGGCGCAGCGTCTCCTCTGTAATTACTGCTCGCAGTCCTGCAGAGCGTTGGAGAGGCGAGAGTGAGAGTGATGTGTCCAAGGCAACCCGGTTCGACCCGGGGGGTGGCAGATATGCGCAAGTAAACTCGGAGGGAGCCACGCGCTCCCTGAGGCCACATTCGTGGCACGGTTTGGAATCCATCGCTGATGCGTATTGCTGGATTGTTGCAGGAATGTCTGTGGGTGGACTCACGCCAGCAGGAACCTCTTTGGAACTTGTAAGCAAAAACTGCTGGTGGTTTGCTGTTCTTTTCCACGCAAGGAAGAGAAAAATATGTACGCGAGTGCGCGCAGCAAGCCCGCCATGAGCTGCCTTCAGTGGTCTTCAGAGTTGCATTGTACAGCTCATAGCACCAACACGTTCCTCCTGCACCTTCCTCAGCACCGATGTGACCCAAGCAGTCAGTGGAGGCTTAGTGTTTAAGAAGTTGCTCTGAAGGTTGCAGGTTTAAATCCCAGCCTGGGCACCACTGAGGTTCCCTTGAGTAAGGTATCGTCCCGCTACACTGCTCCCCGGGTGCTGTTGGTAGCTGCCCCCTGCTCCACATGTGCACGTGTGATGGGTTAAATG
>JBBPDA010000025.1:6597920-6609190 GCA_037974385.1 Arnoldichthys spilopterus | reverse complement strand
GTGATGGGTTAAATGCAGAGGTCACGTTTCGTTGTGGTGCTTGAGTGTGTTCACAATGACAAATGGTCACTTTCACTGAGTGTCCGAATTTAGGCCAAACACAACAAGGGAAACACTGCTTAATTACACCGCTGTCCAATCAATGGTGGATCAAGCAAACGGATGAATCCAGTACAGCAGTGAGTGTAACACTGTAACTCAGTGCTGAAAAACAATGACCTGTTTGCGTCTCTTTTGTAATGTGACACGACCCACGTGCTCAGTGGATTAAGCCCAGGCAGCTGCAGTGATGTCCTCGCGTTGCTCGGTGCCTCTTGTAGCTGTGGATCACCACTGGAGCAGAAACGCAGGCATTAGTAGAAACACTGTAACGCTCGTAAAGTCTGAGAAGTGAGTTTCTCCTTGACATGTGTCAGAAATCCTGCTGGCTAACCGGCTCCGCGTTTTCCTCATTATTAAGTTTGGCTCTTAGCAGGAAATGGGGGATATTTTTTGCTCCTTATCGTATTATTACCTCCCACTCAAAGCCCTTATCATTTTACACCACGGCTCTTAGGCTCACCTCAGTGAAAGCCATCCTTCAGTCGGGGAGTCAGGTTAGACTGATGAGAAGGCATCAGGGATGATAATGTCAACGGCAGTAATAGTCTCCCAGGCAATTATCCTGCAGTGTGGATCCAATGATGAGGCGAAGTCCACTTAAAGGGAAGATCCTGCTAAATATATCTGCGTTTGTAGTGATCATAATGTTATCACCGTTCCCGGTCTCAGGCCAGAACAGTGGTTTTAAATGTGTTTGAGGATGAATTGGATTCATTTGCTTATCTTAAGCTCCCAACGCTGTTTCCCCAGAGTGTTTTCGGTCATTTTTCAAAATTATGGGACGTTTTTTTTATGTGTTACAGCATGTTGTGTAAAGGCCTCTTAACGGCGCCAAATGATTAATGACTATTGGCTTCGCTCGAGAAACGTCTTTGGAATGTGGACGAGGTGATGAGATGTATTGAATGGTTTAATGATTTATGAAAAACGGCGGAAAAGAGCCGGTGCCAACTTCAGAGCTGCTCAGGTCATATTTTCACTTCTCCTTCAATAGTTTATAAGCATTTTGATCCTGGGAAATCGATATCTCTCAGCCTTGTGTCCCCAACACAAGATCTATAAGAGCTCTGGCCATTAGTTTTTTACGCAGGCCACAGAGTGTAAAGAATGTAAAGATTTTTTCTTCCCTTCAAGACACAAGAATTCTCTCTTTTTAACCAGAGAGGTTCATTTTCTGCATATCGCCTCAGCTGCTGACCCCGAGTCAGTGAGATGTGGAGCTGTTAACACCGACCGCTGCTGGAGGAAGGCTACATGCATCTCCCTGCGGTCGTTGTCAGGCTGAAATTTCCTGATATCGAACACGTACGACGTTCGTTTGCATTGTTGGAAAAACCGACCTATAAACGAACAGGGGAGAGTGAAGGAGCTTCTGTGCCATGATGGTCCAGCTGGTGAAGGTGGTCCGTTCATGTACAAACGCTATGTGGTCTTCAATCACTTTCGTAGGTGGTTCAGATTCCAGTGCGTCTGTAGCGACTGGGTTTTTTTGGAGGTAAACGGCCAGTTAATCAGATTTATTACGGAAAACAAAACCAAAATATAAACACGAGTGAACACAGATGAGAAAACAAGAGACTACAGTACTGAAAATACAGCAGGAACCACAGAGAACAGACGAGCTCCAAACCAAACACAGGGGTATAGATAACTACGTTACACTGAACACCTGAGACAGGGCGGAGACTTAGCTAAGCTTAGGTAGCCTGACGCGGGACAGCTGAACGCAGGGGCAAAACTATGGCATATGGACAGTGTTACAGCGTCTCTGATTGGATCCCGTTCACACCTGTACTTTGCACTGTCCACTTCCAAGACCTATGGTGGTGTGAACAAAGCCTAGGACTCTCAGAATGACCAGTGAACTAACGTCTTGTTTGCTACAGGTACTGTTTGCATGCAGTTTTCCCTTGTGATGGCTGCATGCAGCCTGCGAATCAGCTGAATGTGATTACGATGTGCTGCTGTGTATTATGACCTGATGTATAGAGTAGAGTACGGTCAGTTTCGGCTCAACTCTACCTGCAGCCCAAAGCGAGCACATCTCACCATGTTCTCACCATCTTCCAGTGTCTTCAGTGACTCCAACCCCAAATCCTCCAACCACTGCAGTGCTTAGTGAGTATGCCAACAGTGTGCAGTGTTGTTTGCTCCTTTTTCACCTGCCTGCTACGCATATGTCTTAGTTAGAAGGTCGATACTGCTGGTACTTACCGTATAGAGAGAGAGAGAGAGAGAGAGAGAGAGAGAGAGAGAGAGAGAGTGCATCCATAGTGAGGAGAAACTGCCTGTGTAGCTGTTCGTCTGGGCTGAGCGAGTGAGACAGCTTCACGCTGTATTAGACCAAGTCTCATCACCTCAGACCCTCGTAGGATGCCATTACTAACCCCGGCTTGTAGAGTGGCACCTCTTACTAGCACATCCCTGCAAATGAGGCGCACTGGGATATTCACGATTCAGGATATTCAGGCCAGTGGCCTTTTGATCACAGGAATCATGTACTTTTGGACTTTGGTACATTGTGCTCCATCCCCCCCTTAGGAGAGGAAAGCGCTCTGTGAGAAGTTCCTCGCTTCGCCCGCTCTCATTTGGCATCCAGGCCCTTTTCATGTAGCGCATTAGCATATATTAATGAAGTGTGTTGTGCGCTGTTTGATCAGGGAAAACAAGGGAACTGCCCTCACATTGTTAACCAAAATTAGCAGCATTAGCGCTCTTTAGTTCCCTGCGAGACGTTGCATCACTCCACTCTCTGGAGGCGCCGCTCACATCCGCGTGTGTTTGTGCGTTTTCACGTAGAGTCAATAGATTTTCAGACGAGCGCCAACCTGCCTCTTGGGCAGTGCCCTGGAAAAGCGTGAATGCGTGAATATGAAATGGAGGTGAAAAACAGGGAAAGAAGATGAGTGTGGATATTCGGTGTGTGGATTTTGATCAAACTGAACCGCAGTTTTAATTTTAGAAGATTTAAGGAGCAAAACTCCAGCGTTTATGCAGTGTGACCTCCTACGCTGGGTTCTCCAGCCGGTCCAGGTGCCGGGATCTCCATACAGGAATCACTGTTTGGGTAAATACAGGACGACAGCAGGTTTTAGTGTGGACGTTTTTTAAAGCAAGCAGGCCTGTGTTATACAGCTGCTGTGAATCGTTGCTGAGGGCTGAGAGAAGTAAGAAGGTGGACGGAGAGAGTGAGGCTGTAACTAGGCTCACTCCTCGTCTCATGTTAGCTAGAACCGGAAACGATGTTTCTGATGTTTCTTCAACAAAATAACATAAAGCAACGCGTGGAAGCCTGTGAGCTATCACCGTCTACTACCGCACCACGTTGTTAGCTGATCTGCTGTGAGCAGCGTGCAGAACAATGACCTACAGGTTTAACCCACAGTGACCAGCAGATCTGCTAGGAGCTGTGTGTTACTGCTCGCTGCCTAAAATCACTTCATACTGGTGTTTTGCCCATTATCACTGGAGCACCAGCTTAACCTACAGTGCATTAATTACAGACACGTCTGTAGACCAAGAGCTGCTGTGCTGTGAGTCACACTGAGTGAATCTCCACAGTGACTGAGCTCACTGACCAAACCAAGAGAGATTTTCTAATGTGCAGCTTCTGATAGACACGTACTCATTTTCTGCCGAGAGGATGACAAGGTCTTTATGATAGAATTGGACTCTGTCAGACAACTGTCTAGTTATTGGGTTTTGAATGGCAGGCCTGATATTATGCTGGACTAAACCCTTGTCAGATGTCAACAGAATGAAAGGAGGATATTTTTTTCGTGAGTTTCCTGCACATGATAACGAAGAGCTGTTCAAAATGGAAATTGTTGTGTCACATTATTGGGTTCAGTGTGTCGGGTCAGGACTGCAGTTAAGTAAAGATTTTCTAATTAGCTTGAGCAGGAAGTTTGTGGAGAATCCTCCCAGATCAGATTCAGTGGTAGATTTGAGCGTTTGTGCATCCAGTGACTAATATGAGTGTGTTGCAGTGTGAGCCGGTTGGTCAGTCTGCATGTGTTTGTGTTCTACTCATCTTTTGAAGTGGTCTTCTCAAAATATTTAGTCTCCAGTCCAGCAGCTGAATTGGAGATCTGGAATAATGTTGATGCCATTTAGGGTCCATCTGAAGTTCTCACCTTCAGAAGGAGAACCATGCTCATATTTCCCTTTGTACTGAAACACATTTGTAGACAGATAAGTGTGGAAAAACATCAAATCTGGCGAAACTCTGAGCCACAATTTACTGCTGTGAAAACTGTGAAGCATGTATGGGCCTGTAAGATGATGCTAAACCGCTGAAAACCATAATAGTTGCTCTTAGCGTTGAAGGATAGGGTTTGAACCAAATGGCTTTGGATCACTTCAGCCGCGTTTCTCCCAGACACTCATTTCAGTCGTTGGGTCTGTACTGCGTAATTTACTGCAACGCTGAGTCTCCTCAGCTCCCCTGGAAAAGCCTGAGCGTTCGTACGCAACAGTTCTACCATCTAAATGATGTCACCAATCATGTAGCATGTAAAACACCCAAGAAAACCCTGAAAATCATGAACTAATACAGCAGCCGAAGCACCAGGAGAACCTTTACCGAAGGTGGAGATCGTTCATGGAGGGAAACATTAGGTGATTTCAGTCTGGGCAACACTTACAGGGATGGAGACTTCTGTCAGTCGTCCCTACAAAAATGGGAAACTGTAATATTGTGAAGCAGATCTGGCAAACGATGGTCCAATAACGCACAAGCAGAGTGTTAAACATGCCGCTGATTATGTTGCTGGCTGATTTTCAGGGTCAGGGGTTTGCGATAGTGGTGAGACAGAGCGTTCGTGGTTTTGCAGAAGACGTGACGCTGTAATTCAGAAACCATGCCAGAAACGTTTGCCCCAATGACTTTCGGTCAACCTTCTGTGGTGAATCACTGTTGCAGGGAATGAGCCATTGGGATGAGAGTCACGGGGGAAAGGCAGTGCCATGTGATTCATATTTCATCTTGGTTCAAAAAGGGCCCATATTATACGAGAAGATCTGAGGTTTGATGTTTGTCTGCTTTTCCATCCAAGCTCCTTGTTCATGATCACCAAACACAAACAATATCATTGAATATTGCTGATCAGTCATTTTTCACCTTAGTGTTATTGACTCGACTGCTTTAAAGGCACAGTGAGAGTCGTGTACACATTAAAGTACAGTAAAAAGTCTTATTATCGATCTTCAGACTAGTTTAACTGCCCTGGGCCACCTCCATGTGCATCATCTGTTGCCCACCTCCCAGTTACAGGAGTTACAGACCTCAGATACTCATTGGGGGCTCGGACCCCGACTTCGTTAAGCTGCTTTTTGACGACGTCAGATGTCAAGTCAAGTGATTTTCATTTCTATAGGGATTTTTACAAGTGACGTCACAAAGCAGCTTTACAGAATCCGGGTCTGAGCCCCCAGAGGCCACAGAGGGGAGGACAAACTCCCAAAGCTGTAGGAAGAAACCTGTAGAGGAACCAAGGCTCAGGAGGGGAACCTGTCCACCTGTGGTCAGAGTAAGAAAACACTATAGAAACCAAACTGAATTGAATAATTACCAAAAAACAGTGAAAAATGTAGGATATGGGCCCTTTAACGTATCCTTTCTATAGTAAGAAGCAGGTGTTGCTCATGGTCCGAGTGGTCATCATGAGGAGCAGGAGTTGTTTGTTTTTCGACTGCTTACAATTCAACTTTCTCTTTTTCCTTAAAGTTGAGCATTGTGTCGGACTCCGACTGTTGTGAGCGGACGGTTCTGTAGGTTGTGATGGAGGGTGAAACTCCGCCGCTGTCCCGTCCACTCCCACGCCGCTCAGCTGCATCCGTCTGTGTCCTAATGCTTCCCTGTGTCCGGCTCCAGCGTACAGTCATGCACGTGGCATTAGATCATGTGGTTTTCTTCCATGTTCCCCCCTCTTTCTACTGTGTCACCGATAACATGCAGTAAAGTCAGCAGAATTAACCGCACTGTGGGAGGAGCTTTGTCCGATTCAGGGCCCAGTGAAAGGGTCATTCTCAGTCAGTGGAAAAACTGTTTCAGCATCGATTCCTAAAGCACTTTCAGCCGCCTGCTCCCAAACCTGACCACACTGCGTCCCTCATACGGGCGCAGCGCGGCGTCCTGCTGATTCTCACATCTGGCGCAGCTGTTTACCTGTGTTGACTTGCCAAATCGAGGCCCTGAAACTGCTTTATGAATCTCAGTATGTCCCATGGTCTGTTTACACACTCTAATGTTGTTGAGATTTACTGTTTTTGAATTTTTTGTTCTCTTCCGTTTGTCGTTGTTTGTGTTTTTTGTGTTTTCTGTTGTTTTTGTTTTGGTGTTAACACTCTTGTTGTTGCGTTTTCTGTTCCATGTTTGTGTAATTTTTATTTCCAATGTTTTGTATTTTCCATGTGACCCCATCCCCCCCCCCCCCCCGACCCGCCCCGCCCACGTTTCCTTTCGACCAATCTTGCACGTGTATATCATGTGACTTTGTCATGTGGCTCTTGCATGGTGCTGATGATGTCGTCTTCGCTGGTGAACAGAAGGTAATTTTTGGTTTCTTTGTCATTTTTTTGGGGCCATTTCACATTAGGAGGGATAGCGCATACGCTCACTATGAATTAGGGAGCGCACTCACCCGACGCCGTCTCGCTCATGAGCCATTGGTCTCACACGTCCTTACGCTGCCCACACGTATCAGCAGTTCTGCTGGAGCAGTAATCCAGGAGCCCCTCTGCTGCGAAACGCTGCTGTAACCAGAGCCGTGAGGTGGCAGCAGCTCGTACTGAAGAGAGAATCCTGTAATATTTAATATAATACATCGTTTATTGGCTTCTGTACAGCAGAGATTCCCTGTGATTACTGTGGCAGAGCCCAGAAACGGGGCTTCGGTAACTTTAACTGACTTACGTACATCATAATGTGATGCTTCTCATTCTGATGCGCATAATTTTCATATTTCCTGTTTAAATTTAGGATTGATATTCATAATTACGTCACAAGCCGCAAACGTAACGTTCTGTAATGAGCCGCACTGGCGTCAGACTAACAGCACTGCACACCCCACACTCCACATCCCTGCATGCGTGCAACACTTCTGTTCAGGCCTGGGTCTCGTCATCGCCACGTGTTTTCATGCATGTTCCATCCGTATGTTGGTGTCCACAGTGTCCGCACTGCCTCAGCCTGGTGTTCCTGTGTGCTGGTGACCTATAGGGACTCACTTAGGCTACGCTGCCTCTTCTCCTCCCACCGTGTACTAACAGAATGCAGGTCGCTCACAGGGGATGGAAACGAAGCCTGAGGGCCTTAGTCTGGCATCAACTTTGTGAAGACTTGGACTTCGGTCGTGTTTACCTTTACTGGCCACTGTGATGTGGGTCGATGGCCTTAATTTCACTGTTGCATGGTAGAGCATGTCTCTGTGTGTGTGTGTGTCTTAACCTTAAACGCTCTTTTCTCTTCATAGCATCTGGGAAACCTTCACCTAACTGGGAATGATGCTCATGACCGGATCTCTAGCTTTAGTGGATGTAACTGTGCCATCGCTGTAACGCTCTCCTCTATCACTAACTCTGCTTCGGTTTGAACTCCAGCTCCAATTCACCCAGTCCAAACCAGTGCTGAGCGAGGCTGAACTAAGTAGCACCTCAGACGTAGTCGTGTGCATGCCCCGAGCTAATTGGTCGACGTTCTGGACGGATTAAAACTGCCGTTGGCTGAAGAAATCAACCGTTAGGGGAGAAACGGGGGAGCGACACAGTTTTACAGAGATTAATGATGGTATTTTCCTTCCACGCGCTGCTCTTCCCTCCGTCAGGGTCACGAATATTAGATTCTTTCATTCCATCTCAGTAGGACACACATCTAGATGCGCAGTGATCGCTGGGGCCGAAGTCCATCCCATCACTCATGTCTGTGTTGTGTGTGTAAGCTAGCGGTGGGGCGCTCTTTGGGCAGTGTGACATTGAGTGCTAATGGGACCAGGCTAGTGGCTATTTGTGATGATTAATGAAAGAGTGCTGTAGTCTCCTCCCAGGCTCCTCTAGTGACACAGGTGGCCAGTGAACAACCCAAATAAGCCAACACACACACACACACACACACACACACAGACAGGGAGAGAGAGCTCCCCCTTGGCCTCGCTGATATTATTAAATGTAATGGAGGAGCAGCTCCAATCAAAGTGGGAGGGATAATTAAGGCAGTGCTGTCATTAGGCAGTGGGTTTGGCCAGATAACGAGCTTCCCCTGAGAGTGTATTACAGCAGTGGCCTCTCACTCTCTCACTCTGCCACCGGCTTCTGGCCCCACGTCTCGTTACGGCCCTGCACAGGCCCGTTCCTCAGCTCCCCTCTCAGAGGAGCCGGGTGCTCTAGCTAGCGCTCAGTGTGTGTAGGGAGGTTCGGCAATAGCCATCATTATGCCCCCAGGCAAACGCAGTGCGATGCCTTGACAACAGGGAGTAAATTGTGTTTCTCTGTGAAGCAAAATGGGCAACGTTAGAGGGACTTCTGCAGGTTCAGACTGGGCACCAATCTACATACGTATTCCACTCTCCGACCACAGAGAGTCTCTCGTACGGCTAATCACGAAATATAGGACGACGAGACAAACATCTCCTATCAGAAATGAAGAGGAACAAGCCATGTTCTTCACAAAACAAGGTTCTTCCATCATTAGAGCAGAAATATGCTGAAATGCAGCGATAGACGACTGGGAACTCCATCAAAACATCAGGACAGTTAAGCTGTGTGGAGAATTAGATTTTCCTCCAGATGTTTAACCCTTTAACGGCCACACCAAGGAAAGAAAAGGCAATGAAAAAATATTCTCAGGGTTTAATTTTCATTTGAAGCAATAATAACAATAATGTTACACTTTTTTATTTAAACAAACCCATCGTTTTTTATGTTTAGGCCTCGAGATCAAACGTTTTTATTAAAAATCCAAAATTTCTTGGATTCTTTTTCAAACTTCTGAGAAAAATCCCTAAAACCTCCTCAGATATGTGCAAGAGAATCACCTGCAACCAGCATGACCTTGTCTAACGTCCAGCGAGGAAGCTCAGTGAAAAGCCCCACTGATTACAGACGCAGTGAAATCCAGTGACCAGAACTGACCCAAACCAAGCGGTAGAGATGGATCGGTCAGGTCCAGTTCAGTGTTAGTACAATATAGGGACTCAGATTGACCAGAACACTGAAGTGGTCATTCCTGAGACTCACAGGCTCAGCTTCAGGTTGATTGTTGCTCATGCCCAGTATCCAGGTGCTTCATCCTCCCATAACAGGGGCTGAGATTTCTAGAAGTTTCTCCTGGAGAGTACGAGAGTGAGAGTGATCTTATGATCAGTCCTGACCACTCAATGTCAGTCAAGTCCTGGTAACACACACGTATTTTAGTATTAGAGTTAAAAAATATTATTATAATAAATAATATACAGCGTTTAGCTTAAAACACATACTTTTATATGGGGTTTCCAACCATATTGTCAGGGACAGGCCACGATTGCTAATGCTATTGACGAATGCACTTACTGCTAGCACATTTGAACTGAAACTGCATTACGAAGCATGTGAGCTACCAGAAGCCTCCTGTGTCTGCTGTAGTTGTGTCGAGGGCCTGGGCTAGGACACTCATGCTAATCCCACGTGATGCTCTGGTTCTCCTCTCACTTTATGTGTTCTTCTCAGGGGAACCCAACCCTCCTAAACTGGAGGCCAAGCTGCAGCCCATAGGCAACGAGCTGAAGGTCAACTGGATCAAGCAGGATGATGGGGGCTCACCCATCAAACACTACCTAGTGCGCTTTAGAGCTGTGAGTATGACGGGTCATGAGGTAACATACATTTCTTAAGCGTCGCACATCTCCCAGGCTTCTGCGCAGTGAAACATGCTTCCATTGTAAGATAAATTGGTGTTGACGTATGTTTCACTGCAGGGCAGCGCATGGAGAGCTTCAATAATGACCATTAAACAGAAGGACCAATCATGATCTCAGATATTTCAGCTCAGTTCGATGTTACATTAAAATTTTCCAATCCAATGGTTTTATTTAGAATTGTTTTAAACACAAATCTGTTGAGTTTTTATGTTAAAATTTTATTTTGGCCCAAAAACACGAGTGCACACTTTACTAATCTGTTCTAATCGATTATATATATTTTTTTATTTCAAAATCTTGGTTTTTCTTGCAGTTTAAAACTTAAATTTACTATTAATCGATGCTGTATCTGTTTATTTTAGTAGGAATATAGACATTAAAAGCTTTTGTGCTGGATTTTCACGAGTGTTTTGACCAAAAGATTAGAAATACTATGTTGTCAACTTCAACATTTTCTGAGATCACAACACATCTGTGCATTAAAATCTATTAACGCACTTCTACACTCCCACTGAACATGTACTTGTGTGCGGTCGTGCAGAAGCACCGTTCGGAGTGGAAGCCGGAGATCCGCCTGCCTAACGGCAGCGAGTATGTGGTGCTGAGAGGTCTGGACTGGAACACAGAGTACGAGGTTTACGTGATCGCTGAGAACCAACAAGGCCGCTCCCAGCCTGGCATCCTCTCCTTCAGGACTTCCCCGGAGCCCACTGCTATCCCAGGTACTACTGTCTACCCCGAGCCCCCCCATCACCCCTACCCCTGGGGCCGCAGCCACCGCCAACCAGCACAGCCAGCAGCTCGCAAAACTCCTCCCATCCCTCG
The DNA here is from genome assembly GCA_037974385.1 of Arnoldichthys spilopterus. Taxonomy (NCBI): domain Eukaryota; kingdom Metazoa; phylum Chordata; class Actinopteri; order Characiformes; family Lepidarchidae; genus Arnoldichthys; species Arnoldichthys spilopterus. The sequence continues at coordinate 6,598,370 of JBBPDA010000025.1, read as the reverse complement.
CTCAGTGTGGCTAAGACCCGCCTACATTGACTGGACATTTGAATGGCGTGTAGGGGCAGTAGACTGTCAAAACTTATTGTTTACTTATTGCAAACTACGTCAAACAAAATTCCTAAATAACTTAGAAAATTCCAGTTCAGCAGAAACAATAACCCAACACCTCTCAGCCACTAACAGGTGCAGTAACCCCGACTCTCTAGTTATGCCATTACAGTGCCACCTGCCAGGGGGCTGGGATATATTAGGCAGCAGGTGAACAGTCAGTTCTTGAAGTCGATGCGCTAGAAGCCAGTGCGTAAGGATCTGAGCGCCTTCTTGTGAAAGCAGGTCCTGTGGAGTGTTCCAGGTGTGCAGTAGTTAGTACTCTGTCACAGGCACCCGAGTCTCACTGCTGCGTGTGGGGAGTGAAGGCTAGTGGGTCTGGTCTGATCCCACAGAAGAGCTACTGTG
>JBBPDA010000025.1:6458554-6469201 GCA_037974385.1 Arnoldichthys spilopterus | reverse complement strand
CCATCACACGTGCACACGTGGAGCAGTGGGCAGCTACCAACAGCACCCGGGGAGCAGTGTAGTGGGACGGTACCTCAAACCTCAAACCTGCAACCTTCAGGTCCCAAAGGCAGCGTCCTCACCACTAGGCTCCACTGCCCTAAGATATACTGTGTATGTAGTTATATGCAGAATATAGGCTCATTATACATGTGCTTATATTTACAGTATACAATATTTAGTGTAACATTATTAATATGTACTATACATTATATAATGAGCAGTTGTCTGTACATTGAGCTATACAGTGCATAAAGGACAGTACAGTTATAGGACAGTATATACAGTGTACGTTACACCGGGGGAATATGGATTCTGTGCATTTAGCAAAGCAATAACATCAGACTGGCTGTTGGAGCTGCAGCCGAGTCCTCACCGCTGTCAGTGCCACATCTTCACGTCTACTGTGGAGTTTTGTGTGTTATTGCACCACCTTCTCCACCAGTGAGATGAAAAGTGTGTCTTCCTGTCTCGGCCGAGGGTACAGTATGTTTTGTAACTTCACGATGGTTGCGAAACGGGGCCCTGGCTTCATCTCCATCGCACTGCTTTATCTCAACTATGACTTCCTGTTTTGATTGCAGAGGTGCTGTAACCATAGGACGTGGTGTTGTGAACACACTGGGCCCTGTTGTGTAAAAAAGAAAAAGGAAAAGCTCCACCTTTGCTGTAGCCGCACCTGCAGCAGCGCGAATGAGTGCAGGACAATATGAAGGCTCTGACCTGAGGTGACCCCCTCTGATCAGACACTCCAGCCAGCGAGTGCTGCATTAGTTCCTGTGTTTGGATCCAGATTGCAACACTTCTGCACATCCACATTCTGGGGCCTGACTAATAGAGGGGATGCAGTGGGGTTTTTGTTTGTGTTTTTGGCATTATTGTTACATTTTGTACTTTGGCTTTATTCCTCATGCGCTGTGGGTGTCTTGTTTTTGTGTGCAGCTGGAGAGAAGGCCATCGTGTGCGACCAGTGCGGAGCACAGTTCCAGAAGGAAGATGCTCTAGAAGCACACAGACAGATCCACACAGGTAAGGGAATGACCTCAACACCCACCGGCCCATGGGTTTAGGTCCTGGCCCACCCGAAAAGATCCTCTGCCAAACCAGGGAGCATTTGTGAATGCAAAAAAAAATTTCATGGTCAGAATCGCGCACCGTGCACTGACATGATTAAAGAGTCCAGGACCTTCTCGGACGCTCCCCGGCCTCATTACGGCCCACCGTGCATCCTGAACTGCATGTTTTCTTCTTAGCGCCGTGGTGGTGTTTACATGTGCGAGTGCTCGGCAGCGCGTTGGCCTGCGGTGTTTATAAATGGATAAATCTTGAGTCACGGTCATGTGCTTGTGTGAAGATGAGCCTGGAATCTTGGCTGGCGCTGCTAGATACATGCTTACTGGAAAAGTGCTGGAAAGGCCGAGCTCCTCTGGCCAGTGGAGGCGGGAGACGCTGTACCCCAGGCTGTGGAGGAGCATGGTGAGGCCCGTCTGTTTATTAACGTCCCCACAGTAACAGCAGTGCAGGAAGGAAACCTCCGTGTGACGCGTGTAAGAGCATAGGGCTTTATTTTAGCCTCGGCTGCAGCGCGGCCTCTCGAGTTTCTGCCTGTGTTGGGTTGGCACCAGTGTGGGGTATGTGCCCTGACACCATCGTGTGCATGATGACCTCTGCTGATAGGCCCCTGGGACAGAGAGGAGTGGGATAAAAGGGTGGAGAGAGGTTTAGCGATGTGGTGATGGTGATGATGCAGGGATCCTGCCATGTTCTGACTCCTCACTCTCCCGACAGGCCCAGCTATCTGCCCTTAGGAGAATGTTCCAGTACACACACACACACACACACACACACACACACACACTGTAGCACTCCACAGTGTAGCCATCACTTTCACTTAAATCATTCTGCATGTTTAGTAGAGGTGTTTATGTGAATTTTAATATTAATTTTGACTTGTTTTTGCTGTAATTCTACATTAAACGCTGCGATATCGTGACCAGCGTCACCTCCGTGATTCAGCGGATGGCGAGAGGTCTACAGCTGGAGAGCGAGAGGAAGCCCTGATTTGTTAAACATTGCTGCTAAAACAGTGGAGGATGTGAGCAGTAGATTTAGCATCAGAGCCACGAGCCACTGTTTCAGTTTTACTGGATTTACCTGAATGTCCTGTTGGTCCAGGACGTGTGTGAAACGCCTGTTAGTGTTTGTTTCTGGGAAAAACGTGAAGTCTATGGTTCCATTACACAATGCAGTTGAGATTCCCACATTTGGGGAACGCGCAGGGCTCCGAGCAACCAAAGTGCGATGGCGAATTGCCGCCGTGATCGTGGTGTCGCCCCCTGCCTGGGAATTCAGGAACTAATTCATAGATACAGTTATAATCAGCTGTGACTGTTCTCGTGCAGATCTGGACGTGTCCATGTGCCTTGAACGTTGCTCTGGCATCGAAAATCCTGTTTAGATCTTTGGGGGACGCGGCTCATGTTTTAGCTCCTGTAGCTGAGTGAACGGGGCTTGAGGTGATGGTGAGCGCAGTGCCAGGCCGTTCAGCCTTGAGCCCTGTACGTGTAAATATCAGACACGGAAACCGCCGAACGCTTGGAAAAGTCTGTGACATCATCAGTGTCAACTTTCCTCCTCCCGCCGCCTCGTGCAGCTCCGCGCTGGTCCCAGTTCCGAGCGGCTCGCGTGTGTCTGACAGGCTCGTGTAAAGAGCTGGACGTGTCCCTTCTGACGGGGCCTCTGCAGGGCCTTGACCAATATGGGGCCCGTTGTAAAGAGGGGTTAAACGGGGCTAACGATCACAGAGGCGTACCAGCGGAAAGCCTGGCTAAATATAGAACTGGAGTCTGGAGCACAAAAAAAAAAAAAAGCACACAGGCAGTGAGACTTGTCCTCCTGCCAGGGAGCTGAACAGCAGCGAGGCCCAGCCTCCCCTGTGGCTACCAGGCTTATATTTTAAATGTGCTATAACGCATGGCTAGTTTGATACGCTGGGTCTTTTTTTCTCTCTGCGGTCCCTCAATATGCTCACCCATATGCTTCGCTCCTGCAGCCCAGATAGACTGGAAGTGGGTTATCGGGGGTTTTGTGTGTGTGAGGCAACGTGGAAAATACACTTTTTGAGAAGAGATTACTGACGCACACACACACACACACACACACACACACACGCACCGTTCTGAAATGTGTTTTATGCTCACAAAGTGCAGTTTAATGCAGCTTTGGTGGTGGTGTGAAGGCCACGACAGGGGGAGGAATTATCTTCTCTTAGCCCAAGTCAAGATCTCTCACTTTTTTCTTTTTTTTTCACCAAGCGTAACACAATCGAGCAAAATCGAGATCACTGTTGCTTCACAGTAACCACACACACACACACCCCCCCCCATCCACACACTCACGCACGTACACAAACACTCCCTCTGTAGTGGATGTGTAACCGCGTTGCTTCTGCCTTATAAATAGTTAATGACTGTCAGCGCTGAGGCCGTGTTTACGACGGCCAAAGTTTGTGTCGCTGTAAACATCCAGGTCTCCGTTTTCAAACTGGCAGCTCGTCCAGCGGAGAGGTAGGAAAGTGCAGCGGTCACTTCCTGTAAGGCTATCTGAAGGCTATCTCGCAGTTATTGGAAGAGCCTTCGTGGCCAAATCGGCCCTGCATGGACACGTTACGTGCTTTAGTCCAGTGGAACCGCAGCCCAGTGGCAGATCACCTGCGTCAGAGTCGAACCGTCACCGCTGACATGAGGAATAAAGTCGTTAACCATTATTGTAACAGTTCATCGGGTGATTGATTGGCCGAAACTGTGGACATGGACTTAGTGTTGGCGTCACACACACAGTTTAATATCACACAACACTTGTGTCCTTCCTTCTGCCGAAAATCAGTCTGTTGCTCCTGTGCTCAGGACGATGACATTCTGAAATGTACCTGTGTTCAAGAACATTCTCCATTCACTTTCAGAATATTCTGGAACTGAATACTGAAAACTGTCCAGAAGTTTCTAGAACTTTTTGGGACTGTGCAGAAAAGATAGAAATGCACTGGTTTTGGGAGCTGTGGTCATAAACTCAGAGTGTGATGAATAGAGCTGTTTACACACAGGATTTACACACGAACAGCTGGAACATAAGGCGTTTGTGTAATATGTGGCTCATCTTTACGTATATTTTAAGGATTTGGAACAGATTCAGTGGTTTATTCTCTACTCTGTGCTGAGTCGATCAGTAAAGAACATCTCGCGTGGTCTGTTCACCGTCTGCTGGTCTGTGCACAAACATCCTGCTGGTATCACTTTCCTGTCTCACACTGATGATCACAAAAGCTGTTTGAGTGTGAACAGCGCCCCCTATGTGGCAGATATTCAGCTGCTAAACATGACTTTGTAATGGCCAGTGGCCCTGTTCCATTCCCACTACTACTAATCTGTATAATCCAGTTTATTTTGACCATGACGGCGCTGTTTGGTTGATGGATGGGTCCACGGTTTCGTTACTGTCTCATTGACACCATCTGCCGTCAGGTCACGCGGTCCGAACGCTGTTCCTCACCACTGAGCGGTTAAATATGTAAAGGTGTCTAAAGAACGCGGAGTTCAGGTTTTGACGGTCAGCCCCGTCTTAGCAAACACTTGGCAGTGGAGAAGCCAGTGTTCTGAAGTCATGCTCGTTCCAGGGTAACACCGACCCTTCAATGGGGACCATTGTGGCGTCCACTCTGTGCCGCTGACATCAGACAAATCAGCTGTAGTATCTAGAGGATCAGCTCATGTAGTGGAACTGACCCACAGTCTGTTTTGCCGTTTTTTTATTAATAATTTACACACGCTGTTCATTTTCTGTTTAATCCTCTTGAGTAAGCAGCATGACTCAGTGCTCGGCAGCTCCGTACAGAGCTAATCTCTTCAATAACCAAATACTGTTGAGATGATACACAAATTATGGGCTAAATATAGTCGTGAGCGCGGTGGCTCTCGGTCCTCACCGCTCGGCCTCTTGGCTGCGTGTCGCTCGCTCTGACGCGTGTGTTCTGTGGCTCTTTAAGACGGCGCAGGGCCTGGTGAAAGCACCAGAATAGTTGGTGGTGTTGGGTGCCAGGACTTTGAGAGAAAAACAAGATCATGTGCTGTTGTTGACGCACAGCTCCAGCGCTGCTCCAGTCTGACCTACTTTAAAGGGCAGAGCCCAATTTGAAGAGACTTCAAATCCAGGATCACTCGTCTCTCGGGACTGGGACGGGGGGGTGCAGTCGTGAATGTAGCCGAGGGGGCTTTCGCGTCGCGGCGCGCGCACATTTCTAATGAGCCGTATTGATCTGAGTTTCGCTGCAGTTTGGGTGTTTTAGCGGAGTGATGCGGGACGTGGAGCACAGCTGTATTTAGCACGTCGTGGTGCTGTTTTCCCTCGTGATGAGAGGATATGATGGAGGGAGGAAGGTTCCGGGTTGTCTGTGGCAGCTTAAGCCGCGTGGGTGGCTACGAACAGTGTCTGGGTTCTTTGTAAACACGACACCGAGCAGAGGAAACAGAGCAGGAAACCCCTGCGTCCCTGCTAGAACGGACGCCTCCGAGTGAATCACACTTCCACCGGGACCCTGATTAGTCAGTATTAGTCAGATTCTCAGCCCCTGTCTTGCCCCCGACCCGCCCGAGATGTTTGCCATATGCTGTGGACGAACTGGACGACGGTTTCCAGGGAGAAGACGCCTTCGCTGTTGTTTCCACAGGAGTTCGGTGAACCAGGCGGAGCAGCTGACTGGCTGCATGTAAATCCAGAAATAATGGCAGCGTTTGCCCCCCACCACCACCACCCCCCCCCTCTTGATTTCCCCTCGTCCTTTTTAAGTCTTGTGTTACAGGGAAAATATGCAAACCATTTTGGATCGGGAACAGTGGATTTGCTTGGTGGGAACACGGCGTGACTCCAGCGGAACAGGCCACAGAGTAAACACTTTCTTTCTCAAGCCAGAAATAGTTTTGACAGAGCGAGAGAAAAGCAGGAGGACAACACGCCTGTGTGTTGTGGTGCACAGCGGAAAAAAAAGGAGCAACACCCCCCCCCCCCTCTCTCTCTTTTTCTTACCCCCCCCCAAAACATCCAAAAATATCCCCTAATCATGCCCCCAGCACCCTGAAATCCCCCCACACCCTCCCCTCTGCTTCTGAATGTGCCTGTCACTCACAAATGAGGCCTGTGCCACCGGTAAACAAAGGTCGTGTCATACGCGTCCATTATCTCAATCACCCCCGCGTGAGCAGCGCGTCTGTTAAACATTTAGTCCATTTTGCCGTTATTAACTTGTCAGAGTGTGTTAAAGTTGCACAACACACTGGGGGAGTGTGTGCAGCGGGGAAGGTGCTGCTGCAGACTGAAGCAAAGGCAAATTTGTTAAATTGGTTAAGTCGGCTTATAGTTTAGTGAGCGATCTTAAGGCTCATTGTGCGTCAACCACTGTGAATTATCAGCCACTCACTGCGTAACAGGCTGCGTTTACAGATGTTGGGGTAAGGATGGTGAACAGGGACTCAGGGTTTTTACCTCCGCATTCACATTTACAGCGTTTAGCAGATTCTCTTATCCAGAGCGACGAACAGCAGAGCTGTGTGGTCCAGGTCTGATCTTCTGTCTGTAGGACCAAACCCATCAACAGCTGATGTTCTACTGAGATCCTACTGGCTCAGTTACACACCATCACTAACCCTGACCACCCTGTGAACCCAGAAAACAGTAGTACTTAGTGAGTCCCTAGATCCTCCTTGATGAGGAGTATGAGGAGTCGCCGTTTGAAGACGGTGAGGGACTCTGTAGTTCTGATGGCAGGAGGAAGTTCATTCCACCACTGGGAGCCATGTTGTCGTTTATACTGTCCAGATACTGGCTAAACTCGAGTCCAGTCGAGCTTTATTGTCATTTCACCCATGTACAGTTCACACAGTACAACCACGTTCCTCCAGAACCACAGTGCTACACACAAACACAGGACCACAGAAACGACACACATGAGAACATACAGTGCAGGACAGTGCAGGACAGATGACCGGTGCAGCAGAGACCAGTGCACAGTTCTGGTTGTACCCGGTTCTACCCGCGATGAGTCCGTGTAGTTTCAGGATTCGGTTTGTTGAACCAGAGAAAAGCTGTGTGTGGTACGTAGCAGCTGAAGTGTGAGGTATGTTCCTGTTCGTGTGTGTGCTTGGCCTAAAATCAAACCCCAAGCCGAAGCGATACATGGGGTCCGTTTGTGGAGTTGGGATTGGTTAGTGTGGTCGAAGCTAGTGTGGCAACAGGAGCGGCGTCCGTGTGCCGGTCAGCTGCTGATGATTAAATGACTTATTAGCCGAGCCAGACTCCATCCCCATCTCTCATTTTACATCCATTACTGCGCAAGCTGTCCCCCACTCCAGCGGAGGGCCCATCTGTCGGAGTCCCTCTCACGCTCCACATACAGCTTACTTACACGCGGCTTCTGCTGCTCAACTCTATACGCCATTGTGGGGTTTTGTCGTCGTTCTCATTTTTTCCTTGTGCAGAGCTGTAATTTAGGGGCGTCTGTTAGAAAATAATGCTTCCTGAAAGACTCAAATCTGCCGGTTCCAGGTTTGGGTGCATTGGGTGGAGAACAGGTGGCGAAGCCCAGGCTTTTAGAGCTCCTTGCCTCTGCATTAGCGTTTGGCCCTGAGGCTCCAGAGCTTCAGCGTGAAGGTCCCGAGCTGAAATGAAAGGTTTGATTTGAATGTGGTGATTGGGATTGTGATTGGTCCAGCTGAAGCAGCGGCTACTCAGCTCCTCTGTAATGCTTAAATGCTTTGAAGTGGTGTGTGTGTGTGACTGTGCACACATACTTGTTTGTGTGTGTGTGTGTGTTCTTACAACCACGCTCTTGAACAGAAGGCTTTTTCTCCTCTTTACATCCAAAAATAAGGAGCGCGCAAGTGCTTTGGCCGCTGTATCAGTGACCAAATTAAATCAAGTGCAGGCCAGACTAGCCTCTCTCTCTCTCTCTCTGTCTCTCTCTCTCTCTCTCTCTCTCTCCCTCTCCCTCTCTCTCTCTCTCTCTCTCCCTCTCCCTTCCTCTCTCCCTCTCTCTCCCCCCCCCCCCCCCCCCAAACTAATTTTTTCCCCAGATAGGATCTAAATGAGTTTTCCAGTGGCTGCGATGCTCAGCTGGCTGATAGATACCATGTGCAGACGTGCAGCCAACACCCAGAAGTAATCATCTGCTGGCAGGAATGTTTAGCCATTAGGCGAAGTATAAATTCCCACAATGAGTTGCTCTTTTATTGACTGACTCCTTATATTCTGGTCACAGTCAGGGTGTGTGTTCTGCTTGGGAACGCAGGCCGCCGGCCCTTCAGAGGGAAGCCACCGCCGACTCGCTGCTCTGGCCTTCTCCAGGCAACTGTGGGCCGGCTTAGCGTAGATGGTGGTGGGCCTATTGAGGGGTCTCTGCAGGAGCGCCAAGGCCAACATTGTTTCCCGCCACTGATTTGACAGCAAACGGTGATATCTAAATTCGTTGGGGTGGAATCTCCACGAGGGAGGGTCTTTGGTGAGCATTGTTGGGGAGAAGACAGCAGCACATGTCTTTGGGGGGGTGGGGGGGGTTTGTCCAGAGATTATGGACTCCTGTAGGCCCAGCGATTCACACGCTGCAAAAAAGGAGCCAGCAGGACTCTCCCAATCCGCTGGCGTCCCGGCCAGATATGTCCCGCCACAATGAGACTCATCCTGTGTTGTACAAGCATTAACTCCCCCCTCGAGTCCGAACGCAGTGCATCCGAAACACTAATGGTCATAGTTAATTGGCCGGCGTGGTGGAGGTGAGATATGGGGGGAGGGGGAGGGGGGTACAGGAAGATCTTTTTGCTATGATAAATAAAGAGCGTACGCGCTCACAGAGATGCTTTTGTGATTGAGTTTCCCACCTTGAAGTATCCCTGTAATGGATTAACCCCTGTGCCATGAGCAGCTGAATAGAAAAGGATTCACTGGAGGCGCAACAGCGAAGCTCCACAATGGCCCAGGCTGCTTTTGTTCCCGCCGCGTTTGGAGTAAATCTCCCCCCCTGTAATTAGATTTGAGCTGTTTGCAGACATCTCAAAAGTGATCGGTATAATACGGCGAGAGAAAAAAACCTGGACCCTTTAATTTACAGTGCAAATACTTTTCCATTAGCCACGAGGGATTTGGCTTTCTTAACACCCCCAAAAGAAAAAAATGGGGGGGGGGGGGAGGTTTGGGGAAAAAAAAATACTCTTCTGTTACTTAATTGTGAGCGGCGAGATTAGTGCGAACACTTCCAACCTTTCACCTCAAACAAAGGAGCGATCAGGTCCGGTTGCCTAGTGACATGGTTTTCACGTTGGCCAATTTAGACGGACGCTCGGCTCCGGCTGCCGGTGCCCATTCCGCCGGCGGAGAGACGGAGGCCCCGCGGTCGTAGTGGAAAGACTCTCTCCCTCTTTCCTTCTCTTCCCTTACTTACCATCTTTCTATCGCTCTCTCTCTCCATCTGCGTCCGTCTCTCTCTGATGGCTGGGGTTGAGTTGGGAACTCAGATGGGAGCCATTACGCCATGGAGGCTCGGCCTTATCAGTTAATAGCAGGTTTCCAAGGGCTGGGATTGTTTTGATAGATGACACCTGGTCACTCAGTCGCCGCACACACAACACAGGAGAAATGAAATGCCTGCGTAGATAAGGCATCGGCAGAAATCCCCGTCTATCGATCGCCCACTGTTCATAAAAGGCAGGGGGGGGGGGGGCGGCAGGGAAGGGGGGGGGTTAATCTTTCCCAGTGTTTCTAACACACTTTAAGTTGTTTGTTTGTGGAGGAATTTGCTTCAGAAATTTGTTACTTGTTTTCAGCAATAGAAAATATATAATTTCACAATTCCTGCAACGACGAGGAGATTACTGTACATACCCAGTGCCTGACAGAGCTCTGAAGTGATGCCCTAAAAAAACCACTGTCCCTGCATAACCTTCCTTAAAGAATCGGTTCCGCAGAGAAACGAGTGTGAAGAACCTTCCTGAATGATTAAAGAACCGAGAAAGTATCCGAGAAACACACTCAAGACAAGAACCACTGAGGAACCTTGGTTATTAAAATGTTTGAGAGAGAGAGAGAGAGGGACAGAGAGAGAAAGAGAGGGAGAGGGAGAGAGAGAGAGGGAGAGCGGGACAGAGAGAGAAAGAGACACAGAGAGAGAGAGAGAGAGAGAGAGAGAGAGACACGGGGGGGGGGGGATTCTGTATTTTCGGGGCCTCTACTCACTGGAGCGGGGTGTCCGTTTACAGTCCCTCTCAGTGTGCAGGCCACACAACCCATCGCTGACCAACAGCCCTGGAATGTGATTGATTATGTGGGATTTGTGCCATTGAGAACCTTTCAGCAGCTCCAGGGGTCAGAGGTCATCTCATCCGCAAGTCGGCTTCCTTTTGTACAGTGAGCGCCAGGAGAAGAGCTGCACAAAACCCCTTTTTCTTCTTCGTCCTCACCCTGGGAAAGTGGGGGAAGGGAACGTCAATTAAAATCTCTCTCTCTCTCTCTCTCTCTCTCTCTCTCTCTCTCTCTCTCTCTCTCTCTCTCTCTCTCTCCCTCTCTCTCTCT
>JBBPDA010000025.1:6383876-6403664 GCA_037974385.1 Arnoldichthys spilopterus | reverse complement strand
AGAGCAGGAAGTAGTGCTGTATATCACTATCACAATGGGGAGGAAAAGGCCAGAAACACACACAGTGAGATCATGAGCCTAAACAGTAGAAGAGAAGAACTCAGCAGTAGATTCAGTTCAGTCTCCACACTTCAGCTCCTACAAGCTGCTCTGGGATGAACTGGACAGAAAGGGATGAGAGTAAAGGTTAGTGCCTGTTTACCATCAAATTTGTTTTGTTTTCTTTGCATTTAGCAGTTTACCATTTAAGTTTACCACTGTAATCACACTGCTTAAATTACCAGTAAGAACTGGAAAAGGAGGGTGTTCTAAAACATTTGAGCGGTAGTGTGTTTGTAATGTTGATTGCCGCATGACTCTCATATCAGCACAAACACAATTGCAACGACATCAGGAGGACAGGCTAAGGCCTCTACTAATACAGAGGGCTTTCAGTAATCAAAAAATCAAAACGGCTTGCGCTGATCCCCTCCAGCGCTACACTAGGCCTACAGTAGCTGCGGAGAACGCAAGTAAAAACTCCCTTCACTCTCGCAGTCCAACAAGTAAACCATCTATTTCACTTTGGCTCCTTTAAGGCTGCTTAAACTTCCTCAGGACAACAAAGAGCAATTTCACACTGGCTTAAACGAGCCGCCCCCCCCCCACCCCCCCACCCACCCACCCAAACCAGTTGTATGAACGAAAACACTAATACAGACCCCTAAATGGCTTGTGCCAATGAGCCGTGGAGCACAGGTAATCAGAGTGCCTCAGTGCTTCCCCCCTTGTGCACATTTGGAACAGGACGGCTCACCCAGCCCCTCTGAGCTATCGCCCCATCCCACCCACCCAACAAGACGGCCATTGATCAAACGCCACAGAGACAGTCTCATTATCGTCATCCTCACAGCGCGCTGTCGACCGTTAAGCCTCATCTATAAGCATTAGCGCACCGTGGCTAACAGCCGCATGGTGCTTAGCCCACTGGGTGTGACACATGTCAGACTACTGTCAATACTCCGGCACATCCTGAAGACTTTTTTATATTAGGGGCCTCAAGATGGGCAGGGGTGGAGAAAAGAGCATTTGACAAGACAGATAGTCTGTTCTCTCTGTCCCTGAGACAGTAGGGTGGTAATGAAAACGGGGAACTCTTCACCTCCGTTCTCCACTCACTGCTGGGAACATCACGTACGTGTAATGCAGTCAGCTGTACTATTGGAACCATTCACTGCACTGGCTACAGAGGAAAACCTACAGGGTAAGGTCTGCACTCCTAACACACAGCAATAGCAGTGAGCAACATTATCCATATGTTCTATAGAAAGATACCATAGAAGAACCATTTTGGACCAATGTTTCTCTGACCATTTCTCAGGGCCTTACAATCAGTATTTCATTCTAAAAAACACTTCTGAACCAGGTTTGCAAGGTTCTCATTGGCTTAGTTCTGCCAACAGAAAATGTGGCACATCCAGGGTTTTTTTTAAACTACACAATATTTTATTGGTAATCAATCTGGCCATTTAGCCAAAGAGCCATTTTCCTAAATAAGAGTGTGAAGAACCTTTATAAAGTTAAAATAAACTCCACAGTTCTACGCTTAGTCGTTTTCCCCTAGAAATATTAATCTAACCACTAATGAATCTAGAGCACTACATATTTTTCGACTGCATAAGCTGTTCGTCCTCACGTTGAACTGAATGTGGGCATAGTCCCTGTCAGCCAAATTCATCCTCCAGTAATGAGAGGGCACAGAGAGCAGCTCCCATTCCCCATCATTCATGAACCCTCTAGTGTCATTGGCAATGTCCTCCGCGCTCCTCCACAGAGCCAGGTCCACCTCGTTCACTGTAAACACAGTAAATGGCACATGTCAGTTTCGCTGTTTAGGTTCTCAAATGTTATCAACAACCTAAAAACGAAATTTTAAAAAATCAAATACAATAATTGGCAAATCATGTAAATTCTACACTTAATGCAAAATAGTAAAAAGACAACACAACATGTTTATTTGTTTGGTTATTTATTTATTTAATTAATTATTTTTGCTCGTTTTGAATTTCATGGCAGCTCCATGTTTGTAAGTGTTAACATTTTGGAAGTAAGGAGACCTGTTTCTGTAGCTCTGACAGTTAAGAGTTATTCCATTCTTGTATGATACAGGATTTCAGCTGCTCAACAGTTCAGGGTCTCTTCTGTTGTTGTTTTTTTTTGTTTCATGATGCACCAAATGTTGTCAATGCAGTTTAGCCCTCACACCCCTCAACCACAGAGCCATGCTGAATGCAGAATGCGTTTTGGTGTTGTCTTGCTAAAATTAACAAGGCCTTCCCTGAAAAAGGTGTCGTCTGGACGGCACCATATGTTGCTCCAAAACCTGCATATCAACCAGTATTAATGGCGCTTTTAGTGCAAGCTCTCCATGCTATGTGCAGTAATGCACCCTCATAGCATCACAGAGCCAGATGGTCCTTCTCCTCTTCAGCCTGGAGTTTGTGGCATCTGTGATTAGTAAAAAGAATTAAATTTAATTTTGAATTTTGATTCAGTAGACCACATCAGTCCACCTTAAATGAGCTTGAGCCCAGAGAAGATGTCAGAGGTTCTGGATGATGTATAAGTATATATATATATATATTCTGTCTTTGCATGGTAGGGTTTTAGCTTAGATTTGTGGACACAGCAAGGAATTATGATTATAGAAAAAAGTTTAAGAGAAATGCCTGAAGGCCTGAGGATCATCACTGGTTTTTGGTACCGTACCATGTTCCGTAGATGCTACAATCCCTAAATTTTTTATTTTTCTTAAATGTGTTGCACTGTTTTGCCTACACAGTCTTTTGGAGACTCATCGTTACATCTGAGACACTTTGCCTCCTTGGAATCAGTTATTTTGTAGCGTCATGTTACTGACCTGTTTCCAATGAGCCTAATTAGTTCTGAGATGTTTCACTTTTCTGGTCTTTTTTTGCCTCTGGGGTGTTTGTCACTTTTTGAAACATGTTGCTGGCATTAAATTCAAAATGAGCCCATATTTTTCAGAAAATTTCCCAGTTTTAACATTTAATGTGTTGTCCATGTTTTATCTTCAGCTAAATATGACTTAACATCTTCTGCAAAATCATCACATTCTGAATTTCAGAAGACTTTTCAGAAGACGTTTGCATGGCATTGTTTACATATGTCCCATCTAAGCTGAAAGGGAGTACGAAGCGTTTATGCAAATGCACATAGGCCAAAGGAGTGTGAGTTTGGGGGTGGGGGGGTGTGGGGCTTTACCCGAGTGGAGCCAGCTGCGAAAGGTCAGAGTGCAGTTCTGCTTGTCAAAGGGAAAGGCGTAAATCTCCAAGTCGCAGGCCGAGACCACCTGGATGGGTTTGTAGTTCTTCACTGTCCCCGAGGAGTTGACATACACATATGGAATGATGGGGGACTTGCCCTCGTCTACGCTACAGAAAGACGCACCAACAAAAAATGTGTTAAGCAGAAGTGCAGGTTGTCCAAATACTAGTAAGCTAAGGTAATTAGCGTTTATGGAATTCAATACAAATCTGCTGCTCCTGGTTACAGCTGCAGGGGGAAGATTCTGTTACTGGTTTGATCATTTGCTTAAGTGTTGAATTCTGACATCAACAAGTATTGTTTTGTTCTAACAATTCACTGATGATGACATCAGGCACCCAGATGGCGTCAGAGGAAAGGGATATTTCTGTGATTCCATCAAATTCCTCAGGATCCCACACAAGAAACTCATCTCTCCATATCTGCAATGTGGGAACAGTACAGTTTGGTATTAATTGCTTTAGAAAATATTGGCTGACTGTACAATGTACACAAAGAATACTGATAAACTGATACCAACTTGGCGGTACCAGATACTGGTGGTCACTTTCTGAGTCTGTCCATCCTGTAAAAAGAGGTGTAGAAACACTGTTTTAGTAGTGTAAACCATTTCATACCAATTTAATTTTACATTTCACACATTTATTTGCCACATTCAAGCAAAAAATGTTTAGTCACAAGTGAAAACAATCACTAACAATCTCTCTCTCTCTCTCTCTCTCTCTCTCTCTCTCTCTCTTACTCTCTCTCTCGCTCTTTCTCTCTCTCTCTCTCTCTCTCTCTCACTCTCTCTCTCTCTCTCTCTCTCTCTTACTCTCTCTCTCTCTCTCTCTCTCTCTCTCCCCTGCTGCCTCGCTGAGATATCAGTGATCCTGCCCCATATTGCTGTCTGGACCAGCCTGACCCGCCCTGATCTCCTCTCACTGGTTGGAGTTTAAGCCCCTCCCTCCTGCTGGGGAGCCCATATGAACAGCCCCGTCCTCCACAGAGCTGATCTACAGTCTCACGGCTCCTGTACACGAGGAGCTGCTGCTGCTCATTTACACTGAGAATTATTATCATATATATTTATTTATTTATTCTTTCCTCCTTTTCTTCTCTCTCGTGACTCGACTTCACTTGAAAAATGTGAATATGTGTAAGAGAAATATTATTCATACTAAACACTTACTGTATATATATATATATGTATCTTTCAGTTAAGATTTGTATTAAAAAAATGTTCATCTGTGTATTTTGATCAGTAAATTGCCTTTTGTGAAAGAAAGATATTATAATTTAATAAACATTTACAACATTAAACAGCTCAAAATTAATTTGCTAGTGATGCTGTTGGATAAACTCACCACATCCAGCACAGACTGGATGATGAGGTCGATGTAGACCACTGTAGGACAGGTCCAGTTAAGGACGGGCCGGACCCCACAGTCATACTTGCGCAGGAGCGTGCGGGTCAGCTGGTTTAACGCGGATCTCTTTGGCTTCTCTGGTACTGAACCAACCTGGACAATCACTTGGCGAAGAAAACCACAGAAGAGTGACAGCAGGCGACAGAAAGACGTTACTCTGCTCATGTAACCAAAGAGCTCAGTGCTTTTATTCTTCATCACCTCGTTTTTGTTTTGCTTTCGCAATATTTCACATCCTCTTCATAATTTAATCATAACTAAAATTCTAAATGTTTTTCATATGCACCATAGAAACTGCACTTAGTGAAAGATGAATCAACAGTCACATGTAAACACACAGCCTTAAAACACTGACTCAACAGACAGAAGTTGGGTTGAAACCGAGCTCTGCTAGAAAAAAAACGCTTTAATGTCAAAGATCAGCTGAGGTCAGTTCATCAGTGATAATCTGGGTCTTACCTGAGAGAAGCCCCCACAGCAAGAGGACAGACCACATCACTTCAGCTTGTTCACCTACAGGTTCCAGGTCCAACTCTCTCCAGCAGCAATGCTGATGTTTTCTGTCTCCTCTAACGCAACAATATCCTGAATCACTTCCCACTGGTGCATCGCGTCGCACGTCTACGGTGTTCAGCAGCAACACATATTTGGTGCCCACAGCGTTTCATTGATTTTCTATGATGATGGTAAGATGATATGGCCAGAGCAACCAAACCCCCCATACCAGCCCACCTCACCCCCCACCCCACCTCACAACCCCACACGAGTTTGTCTGTATGGAGAGTTAGAGCCTCTTCTTTGTTGATACTGGAATGAAGCGTTTCAGTGCGTCCAGCAGATTTAAAGGGGATTCAGTGCAGGAAGAGGAACACAAACAGTACGTTCTTCTGTTTAGTTACGACCTCACTCATACGTCTATATTGATTATGAACAGTTTGTTTCTGCCATTATATCATAACTTTGAATCGTGACTCTTGGTCTTGACTCGATGCACAACAAAAAATACAAATAAAATAAGTAAAATTAAAACATTGTTCAAATAAAAGCAAATGATGAAAATGAAGCAGATGCAGATGAGGCCAATCACCGTAAACCAGCCTCCAAACCAAAGGCCCACGGCCGAGATCGAGCTCATCGTCTAAAGGCCTGAAGTGGAGAATCTGTGTGAATGATGCTTGTTTGTTTTTAGTTGTATCTTCACTTTTTAAAGTTTTTTTCATCTTTCTATAAAGTTAATTTTAAGAAATCCGTTTTTTTTCTGAAATATGTACAGTATCCGGAAGCTTCTGTAACAGCTGAGTTTTGGGTGTTACATAGTGTCTTAGTGTTTTTGAGCAAATCAAGGAATTTTGAAGGGAGATTACAGTAAAAACAAGATTTTAAAAAATAATATGATGAACTGTGTTTGGTTTGACCATAATTACAAAAAAAAGGTTTAAAAAGATGAGTTTTAATTTCAGGTTAACTGTGTCATTACCCCGGATGTGTAAACTTTGTTCAGTCCAAACGTAGAGCAAATTTATTCCAGTAAAGCCCTCCCCCTCCACTGCTATTGGGTAGTAGTGTTTGCTTCCTGCTCTCGGATTGGCCTGTAGTGCCCTTCCTCCTTTTCTATTGGCCAGTAGAATCCCGCACGCTAATGAAGACATCCAGCCAATCCTGGCGAAGGGGGCGGGATCTCGCTAGCCAATCGTAGCCCAGGAGTGGAGACGTGTTGGAGTACGGGTGGGAAAAGTCTGTCCGTGAGTCTGTCCATGGAGTAGGTCACACTCCGGAGTCAGGGCGAAGGAATTTGGGGCAAAAAGTCAAACTGTTCTGCACTGCTGCCATGAAAGTGGAACAAGACTGTGAACATGAGGAAAACTCTGCGGACATGGTGAGGAGGAGTGTGGAGGAGAGAGGAGTGAGGAGGACTGAGGAGTGTGGAGGAGTGATGAGTGTAGAGGAGTGTAGAGGAGTGATGAGTGTGGAGGAGTGTAGAGGAGTGAGGAGTGTAGAGGAGTGATGAGTGTAGAGGAGTGTAGAGGAGTGTAGAGGAGTGTAGAGGAGTGATGAGTGTAGAGGAGTGAGGAGTGTAGAGGAGTGATGAGTGTAGAGGAGTGTGGAGGAGAGAGGAATGAGGAGGACAGAGGAGTGTAGAGGAGTGTAAAGGAGTGAGGAGTGTAGAGGAGTGAGGAGGAGAGAGGAATGTGGAGGAGTTTGGCTATTGGAGATTAATCACAGTGATGCTGTTAGTATCAGCACAGGAGCTCAGTGTGATCCGGGTCAAAGCTGATGGTGCTGAGAGGTCACTGCTGCCTTCAGAATCAGTTATTCATTCATATATTCTACATTAGCTGCAGAGTTTGGCATCTGTGTCATACAACTCTGTAGACACGGTAAATACTGTTTATTTATTTATTTATTTATTTGTTTGTTTATTTGTTCGTTTGTTTGCCCCTCTTTGTCTTCTCGCAGTGATTTAACCTTTAACTGTTTATTCAGTAATGTTATTCAGTATTTTCACCGTCTCATGTCCAAACCATGTCATAGGTTAGAGGTTTTTTTTTCAGAAAAGTTCCCACTGCTGTAGTCACTCATCTCTGGTGGCCTGGTGAGGGGGATGATAAACAGCAGCGTTATCTGTGCCGGGGCCTAAAATAGAGTGTGAGCCAGGGCTTCCAGGCCTTCAGCTCTCCATATATGTCTCCTGCTCCCAGGCTAGTGTGTCTGGCTGCCTTCACAGCCTTTCTGACATTTCCACCTGCTGCCGGAGCTGCTTTATATAGCCCCCTCACCCCCCATGGTCCTCTCATTTGGCCCAAAGTCTTTTTAATGTTTACACAGCACCAGTGACAGGAGCTGAGTCCCGTACAGTGCCCCACCAATGGAGCGGGCTCGTGAATCACAGACTCTGATTGTGCAGGGTGGATTTCTTTTGGCTTTCACAGTCTAATGTGCTTTTTTCCTGAGAGGCGCACGCATCTGTATGAAGAATGTCTCTGCTGGGGTGTTATCTTATAAGAGTCTATCATATGTAATTTGGGCTTCACTCTGTGGCTCCCTGCTGCCTTCAGTCCTCATTCAGCTGAAATTAGAGCCTGGAGTGAAGTGGCTGAGGTGATAAATCTCAGAGCTTCTCTTGTCGTTTCTACTGTTTTCGCAGACACTGGTTTACACATGCGATGTGGGTGAAATTTCTTCTGCTCAAACACATTTTTGTGATGAATAAGTGATTTTTGTTTCGTTTGTTTGTGTGTTTAGAGTGAAATGCTGCTTAACCAGCTGAGGGAGATCACCGGCATTAAGGACCTGCAGGTTCTTCAGAGTGCCCTTAACGTAGGTCCACGCTCACAGCTCTGCATAAGCAGTAATGTGACCACGCTGACCTAGATTTAAAACCCAGGCAGGTGTTTGTAAATATATAAGTTACACCATGTGGGGTTTTTCCTAACCCGCTGCCATGAGTCCCACAGCCGAAGTAGGAGATCACGAAGCCGATATACATGTTTCATTTTGACATTATTACTGTTTTAACCTAAACCTCCGTATTAATGGATCCCTACATGTTCAATCAGCCACTGACTGACTTCTTCTGACTACAGGCAAGTCAGGGTGACATTAGCCACGCTGTCGGCCTCCTCACCACACAAGCCCCAGAGGATGAGCAGGCTTCTGAGGAACCTTCTACTGCAGAACAGCATATAGAAGCCTCCAATGTACACAACAGTACGTGCATGAGCAGGGGAAGTATTAACCCTTGTCCTAAGTATTTTCACATTGTAACTTTTAGCTAAATTTTTAAAAAAATGAATTTTTGCTTAAATCCTATGTAGTGTAGCACAAACCACATCAACACAAACTGAAATGGAAGCACAAACGAAAACCAGCTGTTTATTCAGCTTTTTAATCCAAACTAAAGTCTGCTGTTATCGTAGCAGTACAGTCGTCTGGTATATGTTAAGGAACTCTGTTCTGATTGGCCACCCTGTGTTGTCCCTGCTTCAGGATTCAGATTCAGAAAACTTTACTGATCCCAGAGGAAATTATTGGTTACAACAGCTCAGACAGACAGAAATGACCAAAAGACTCTAAGAGATAGAAAGTAAGAAAAATCTAAATAAAATACTGAAAAATAAAAGAATAAATTTGAATATAATGGATCTTTAGTCAAAATCTACTATATAAACACTTTGCACTATATTCACTATAACTGTGTACTGGGTGAACGGCTCCATCAGCTCTGCGGTGCTTTAAGTGAGTATTGCACCTAATGAAAGTGCACATGGGAGGAGGAGAATATTACACTTCCAGCACAGTTATTGCAAGACTGTGTTATAAATATACATGTAATAATAAACAAATACAGTTTGGACCAAAACAGTCAGCATAAATGGGTGGAGCTAAACTGCCAATGGGGGAAACTGCCTCTCTTCTAAATCCTTTTGCATTAAGTTGTTATTGTAAGCTTAAAATATTATTATTATTATTATTATTATTATTATTATTAATTTACATGTACATATTTTTTAGAGTGATCTAAGTTCAACAAATCACTATTTGCATTTTACCTTTTTGCACTTTTATTCCTCTTGCACTGTTTGGCTCTTTCCAAGCTTGATGTTGTAATCGATGTTTGTCCTCAGACCCAGCTAAAGATGATCTGCAGACCGCTATAGAGCTCAGTCTGCAGGAGTCGCAGCAGGCCCAGGCCGAGGAGAGAGAGCTCCACAGGTAACACACCTTTATTGTACTTTAGTACGAGAATAAAGAAGAGAAATGTGAAAAAACTGAACATTGCTGGTGCAGCGAGTAAGACCAAGGCTGTGGCGCTGATTAAGCCTGGATTATCCTGCAGAGCTCTGGAGGCCAGTGCAGAGGAGAACGCTGCACGCGTGAAGAGGAAGAGGAGTGAGGCTTCAGGAGAGAGCTGCAGCCCAGCAGACTGGATCAGGCAGGAGGACTGGCCTGTGGGCATCCGCAATGTGGGCAACACTTGCTGGTTCAGCGCTGTCATTCAAGTGGGTCACTGTTTGACTCTTGGAAGAATAGTTTGGGAAAAGGTCACCAGCCAAAATGTGTTTGGTGTTTGCTTCTTTAGTTCTGCACTGGATCTAACAAGCAGTGGAACTGCACGGCTGAACCCCTCATGCCTCCAACTGTGTTCCCCCTGCAGGTCTCTTTAACATTTGTGTGGTTTTATGTCATAACACACACTGTTTCAGTCCATAGGTTCTTTTGCTCTGTTCTGATTGGCCACTCTGTAGTGTACCTCATTCAGAAACACTCCTTATAACTTCAGGATATTCAGAGCTAAACTATAGTGGGGGAAATAAGATACTGGCCCTTTAAGAATTCTCCTTTAGACCTACACAATTGTATGGATTCTGACACTGTATAGGGGCGGTGCAGTGGTTGGTGCGGTCACCTCACAGCGAGAAGGTCCAGGGTTCTATCCTGTTGCGGAGTGTGTGAGTTTTCCCAGTGTTGGTGTGTGTTTCCTCCAGGTTCTCCGGCGTCCTCCCACAGTCCAAAGGCTTGTGGTTCAGGTCGACTGGATTCTCTAAAGTGTATGTGTGTGTGTGTGTGTGTGTCCTGGGTGAACTCTGGGGGCTGGGATTAGATCAAATTCCCCTGTGTAAGCGGTTTGGATGATGAATGATGACTCTGTATGAGATACAGTGAAAACAAAATAATAAAAAAAAATACAAGCTTCACGATGATCAGAGCTAGAATACTGTTAATATCACATACTTCACTGCCATGTAGGTTTTGCATAATTCTAATTGAAAGTGAAAGTAACGGTGTCATTGTGAACACACTCAAGCACCACAACGAAACATGACCTCTGCATTTAACCCATCACACGTGCACACATGGAGCAGTGAGCAGCTAGCAACAGCACCCGGGGAGCAGTGTAGTGGGACGGTACCTTACTCAAGGGAACCTCAGTGGTGCCTGGGCCTCCGCTCCCCCGCTCGGCCTCCGCTGCCCTGCTCAGTGTCCGCTCCTCCCGCTCGGCCTCCGCTCCCCTGCTCGGCCTCCGCTGCCCTGCTCAGTGTCCGCTGCCCCCACTCGGCCTCCGCTCCCCTCGCTCGGCCTCCCCTGCTCCACTTGGCCTCCGCTGCCCGTAGGTGTTGTTTTTGCTATGTAGCTCCAATGCAAAAGCAAATAAAGCAAACTTAAGACCGTAAGCTGCCTCGACTCATCAGCTTAACGTGTGATAAGTAGAAAACTGTAAATGTTGAGGTCTTTGGGGTCTGAAAATGTCCCTGTTACATGTGCCTGATGTTCTATTAACAAACGTGTCATATGGCGGTTACAGTTCGTCTCTGCTCTGATGGTTTGACTGAGATTTGCCTGTTTTTGGCACATTTCATACATTCGTACAGGATGTTAACAGCTGTAGCTGCAGAACACTGTGTTCTAAACTGGACTAAACCATTCAGAATGTTCTTCCATAACCTGTTGCCATGCAATCCATCCGTACCCTGCAAATGAAATTACCGGTGTTGCTAATGACAGGAGGCTTGAAAAGATGAGGCCGCGTCTCCTTTTTTCCCTCTAGTGCAAAAGCATCTGAGCGCTGTAATTCTATTACAGTCACTGCAGAATGAATTTAGATCAGCGTCTCAGATGTCTGTGTTGAAATTCAAGCCTCCAATGATATTGCGAGACCACAGCGCTAATTAAATAGTGCAGGATGATACACACTGCAGTGAACTTTAAAGGCTATGTTTGAGATAAATACGTTTCGGGTGGATTAGGTGAGGTCAGCGCTGTTAGTTCACATTTATCACAAGAGCTTCAGTTTACATCATCTGTGCATGAGTAAAATATCCATCACATCAGCACAACTGTGCAATTGTAACATATTTGTATGGAAACGACGCATATTCGATGCATCATTTTCCCTCCTGTTTACGTACAGTGTGTACATTTGCAACTGTGTGTCAGTATTGGTTTTCTGTCTTGATGCTACGTGTATTTTTACCACCTCATAATTCCAGCCCAGAAGCTCTGGTGTATATTTGGCACAGTGCGCTCGGATATTTAAGTCGTTTACTTTATTTTTAGATTTGCTAGAAACCAAGTGGCAGATTTCCACGTTGACTTAGGTTAATTGGAGCAGATGTTTGCAGTATTTGAGTATTAATGGGCTCCGCTCGAGCACTTGAGAGCTCATCCGCCCCCCCATCATTTTGTTGTGTGACAAAGGCATTGATGTTAACCTCGTCTCCGACCCCAGTAATTACCCACTTCTGTGTGTTTCACTTCCCAAAATCCACCTCAGCCATTACTCTCTATTGATGCGCATGTCTTGCACTAAATGAGAGCAAATGAAAAAGATGATACGGCCGTGGAGTCATGGAGAATTCTTTTCGCTCTTGTTGTTCTCAGTCCCTGTTCCATCTGCCGGTGTTCCGCAGACTGGTGCTCAATTACTGCTTGTCTGAGCGCGTGCTGGAGAAATGCAAGAGCCACTCTGTGAGTAATCAGCCGCCTGTGAGGATCTGCCTCATATTCTGACTAATATTCTCGCACACGCTCTGCTTTACATTCTTTTTGGGGAGTGAAAGTGCTTCTAGTGGTGCTTTTCAATCACAGTCTGATTACATGTGAAGGCTTTAATAAACTGTTGGTTTGTTTATGTCGTGATGAGACACTTTTCCCCAACGCAAGCGCACCGTGTTTGTATATGTGATTCTATATGCGAGTTCTTCACATTTCAGGAGAAGAGAAATATAGCTTTCATGCAGGAGCTGCGATGCCTCTTTGCTCTGATGGTGGGTTCGAACCGCAGGTTTGTGGACCCCTCTGCGGCCGTGGAGCTACTCAGGGATGCCTTCAGGACCAGCGAGGCACAGCAGGTACACAGACATGAGTTCAGTGAGCATTCGGCACAGATGGTTTATTCTACATCTGTCCTTCACTCGTCTGAAATGCACCTTCGCTGGTTAAGGATCTGGTTTCACTGGGACTGTGCTTTGTGTGTGTTTATCCCTGTTCTAGGACGTTAGCGAGTTCACACACAAGCTGCTCGACTGGCTGGAGGACGCCTTCCAACTGGCAGCTAACGGAAGGTGAGCGTTAAAGCTTAAGAAAGAAACTCGCCGTGTTTCGATTCTTCAGCTGTAAATGCGCTACAGTACAGATTCTCTGATCTTCAGCAGTCCAGAGGATAAGCAGGACAATCCGATGGTTCAGCTTTTCTACGGCACGTTTGTGGCTCAGAGAGTTCATGAGGGTACGAGCAAACACAGTTTTCCTGTTGATGATGTCATACTCCTGTGAGATATCTTGCTGACATGCATGGCCTTCTTCACTGTTTCCAGGTAAGACCCTGTCCACTATCGAGCAGTTTGGACAGTACCCCCTTCAGGTGAACGGGTTTAACAACTTGGATGAGTGTTTGGAGGGTGCGATGGTGGAGGGAGAGATTGAATCTCTGCACTGCGATCAGACCGTCTCTTCTGGCCAGGAGGTTGGTGCCGGACCAACATCAATGTGTTTGTCTGATGCAGTAAAAATTAAGGCTGTAATGATGCACAGATTGTGTAAAACAATATGTCGATATATTTTTGATACAGAATTGTCAGTCAGGAGGTGATTAAACTCCCCATAGTTTTAAAAATATCTCCATTATCGTATGCTACACAGTTCGGTTTTGCTCAGGTTTTTACGACAGAACACTGACACATACCCACGTCATAAACCTGTCATGTCATGAACACTTACATCACACACTAATCCATCATCATAGTTAATCTTATGTAGCAGGGTTTAAGTATTTGTGTTGAGAAAGTGTGCAAAATTAACCCCAAAAATCACAAGAAGCTCTTCAGGGGGAAAACGTAGTCATGTGACTGTGGGCGTGTCCATCTCCGTTCCCCCTTTACAGTGGATTCTACTAAAGACAGTAAATGAGAGGAAGGGAGAGAGCGAGAACTGTCCCGGCGATAAAATCTGATTATTCTAAAACAATCTTACAAACCGTTACGATCAGAGTCATTTGTCAATTTTCTTTTGCAGAGATGGTTCTCAAAGCTGCCGCCGGTGTTGACCTTTGAACTCTCTAGATTTGAGTTCAATCAGTCCTTAGGACGACCAGAAAAAATACACAAAAAGCTGGAGTTTCCCCAGATTATCTACATGGACAGGTAACGGGAAATGCCTTCCATTCATGTGTCGGTGTGAAATTCATCCATAAAATCATTTAAAGCCTCATTAACAGTATCGTCCAGTAAATCAGACTGTGGCTCCGTGTGCTCTGCCATACTCTGTCCTCTGTGAGCAGATACCTTCACAAAAATGTTGAACAGACTCATGGAAGAAGAGGAGAGGCCAAAAGGCTGAAGGACCAGTTAACAGTTCTGCAGCAGAAGCTTGAGAGGTAAGTACAGAAGGTTTTGTGCCAAATTGAAAATTTTGCCAGTTCTGTTACAGTGGGTCTTTTCTAAATCTCACCAACTTCTTTTTCTTTTGTCTTTGTTGTAAAGCTACAAAAACTACGGTTCTGGGCCAACTAAGTACCCCCTGGCAGACATGCTGCAGTATGTGTTGGAGTTCGCCACCACAAAGCCCGTGCACATGTCTTCCCCTGCATCAGTGCCTGCCAACACTCCTGCACACACAGAACTCAGCTCAGAAAACAGCAGGTAAGCAGCAAAGTGTTCATTCAGTGGAAAATCACATTTACACACTTCCCCTCACCTTAAGAATGCTTACAGCCAGGACTTGT
Source organism: Arnoldichthys spilopterus (assembly GCA_037974385.1). Lineage (NCBI taxonomy): Eukaryota > Metazoa > Chordata > Actinopteri > Characiformes > Lepidarchidae > Arnoldichthys > Arnoldichthys spilopterus. The sequence continues at coordinate 6,389,207 of JBBPDA010000025.1, read as the reverse complement.
TTGTGCACAGATAATTTTAGTTTTGCAGGATGCACAGACAGTTTTGCGCTGAATCTACAAGGCTAATTTAGCTAAAATAAGCCAATACCCACCATGTAGCATCATGCAAACTGCTCAATCCTGCTGATATCCTCACCCGTTTGTCTTCGACCACAAACAGACGGTTTTTAGCGACGTGTTTAGATAACAATAAGTCATAAAGCTTCAACAGAAACCACACACACAAGTCTATTTAACCTTACCCAGCCTCGTGTGATGGGTTACACGTGTGGGTGTTAGCGTGGCTTGTTTTGAGGTGGAACAATTGGGGCAATCCGTTCAAAACATTTTCAAGGAAATATTGTCTGTCTTGTAAAACTCCCAAACTGGTTCTCTACACAACCTAGCATACAGTGAATATGGAGCGAGCAAAAATTTGGACCATCTAGGAAAACCACGTGGAGCAGTGAGCAGTTATCAACAGCGCCCGGGGAGCAGTGTAGCGGGACGGTACCTTACTCAAGGGCACCTCAGTGGAGCCCAGGGACTCGAACCTGTGACCTTCAGTTCAGAAGGGCAATGTCCTCACCACTAGTCTCCACTGCCCACCACGTGGCCTTGGATGTAATGGCTGTACGCAAGGTGCCATAAGGGGGTGTAAAGTTAGGAGGATTCCAAGGCCCCAGCACTGATTGGGGGGGGGTCCTCAGAACTAAAATACAATGGTATGTATTACTTGGGGCCAGGCTTCCAAAAATCTAAAAACTGAAGAAACTGAAGTTGAACACTTTGCTGGCCTTATGCTACCTGCAGAATTCAGCACCAAATCTAACACACCTGATCTCCTCTATTAAGTGGACTGATGCTCTGAATGGGACATGTTCACTCAAGCTTGGAAGTGAACTTTTTAGGAAGTTGGATCTGCAGGTCCAGGGCTGATGGTCTACTGTGTTGATGTGGTTAGAGAGCTGTTGGGATGGTCCGCCTGCTTTTCAGGAACTTTAAGGAAACTATGCATTTATTAACATAACACATTCAAAAACAAATACATTCAACTGCTGAATATGTTTATTAACTTCTCAAGACTTTTACTTTTGCCAGCCAAACAGAACCAGACGATGCAGGCTCATCAGATGGCTCAGGCCGTACCCAGACCCCTACTCAAACTCCTGCACAGAGGACACCCATACACAAGCCATTTACACAGTGCAGACCCCCCATGGATGGGCCGCTGCACCCAGCCCCCCACAGTGTGACTGAGGAGGAGCTGCACTTTGTCAGGAGCTGCCTGACGCGCTGGAGAACCGAGGTGGAGAACAACATGAATGGTACATCTTCTGCTCTGACCTTTAGGGATTTTAAGGCCTTTTTCTCTTTGCGTGGAATATTTCTCAGATCTCTCCTTTAACAAGAGAAAACAGGAGAAAACAGTGTTGCAGAAAATGTTTTGCTCCTCCGGCCCAGTAGTATTGACTGTTGTTCGAGGACCACATGTTGTGCCCTTTAAAGCTTTGTATTAGAGCACAGCCTTATTTTCGAGAAGATATCCTAATGTATTTGAGTGTATCAAGACTGTGGCCTCAGGTGCACCCTATTGATCGCTGTTCTCTCCCTGCATTCAGAGCTGAAGGCCAGCATTGACAAGGTCAGCCAGGCTCTGGAGGGCATGTACTCAGATAACAGTTTGTGTCAGGTAAAGTCCATATCCCAAACAGCCCTTGGCACTTGAGACTAGTGCTGGAAATGTTTAAATTTCCAATGTTTTTTGCAGTGGCATCGGTTTAGATCCCAGAGGTTAGTGCTTAACTGCCTTTGCCAAAACAATGATTTCTTCTCTGATGTCTTCAGGTACCCTACAGACTACACGCGGTCCTCGTCCATGAGGGGCAAGCTTCCGCCGGCCACTACTGGGCCTATATCTACGACCATGCAAATAAACGCTGGCTCAAGTACAACGATGTCATGGTGACAGAGTCGTCATGGGAGGAGCTTGTACGAGACTCTTACGGAGGCATGACTAACGCCAGTGCTTACTGTCTCATGTACATCAATGACCGACTACCCCACCTCATAGCAGGTGCTGCCCCTTTGCTGTAGCTCAATGCCAGAGTCAAAAAGTGTAAAATCAATATCATGCAAGTTGTGTCGTCCAGGTAACTGCAGTAGCTAATATCTGAGATGTTTGACATCAATACATTTTCATTTTGAACATCGGTTTTGCACATTCAGTGAGATACTTCATCTGCTTTCTACGGCTACAGTTTCTGGTTCTAGATTTCTGTTCCAAACAAACACGATTTCAAGGTCTTTAGAAGTTAATTGTCTCCTCTGTGTTAATGGTAGAGGACACAGATGATGAGACGGGACAGGTGCTGCAAGGTATGGATACCCTTCCTCCAATCCTGAGACGCTACGTTCGTGAGGATAACCGCTGGTTCCAGCAAGAGCTGAGGGAATGGGAGGAGCAGTTCTGTCAGGCTTCTCAGGAGGAGCCTTTGGTACCCTCGGCTCACGGTAACACCAACAGAGAAGAAACCAGCTCAGAACCACTGCGCCCAAAGCCAGAAACAGCACCAGAGTCACACCAAGACCATATCCTGGAGGCAACAGAAGAACCAGTCATGGAGCCCGCCCAGGAACCAGTCCAGAAATCTGAAGGTCAGTTGCTTTTCCCGTCGAGGTAGAATGACTGCTAGCATCTGTTACCACTTATCATCGAATGATAGTCCCTGTGCTCTCCAGAGGCTGTGGTCAGTCCAGTCGTTCTTTGCCAACCACAGTCTAGTGAGGAGGTAAAGGAGAATGGGGAAGAGGCTGTCTCCACCAGCCTGGCCCAGAGCCAAGCAGACGAGAGGCCAGAGAGGAGTCAGGTGAGCCGGTTATTTGACCCCCTGTAGAAAAGAGCCACAAATACAGACCTGAGACACACGTACTCTACACGATCTGTGATGTTTTTACTGCTTTACTGATTCCACATGTGTGTTTTTATTTAAATAAAATTAAAAAATAGCGAAGACGTACAGTTTTGCAAAACAACAGAAATAACAGGCTTTAAAATTAATTCAGCATTCAAAAGTAAATTTTAAAATCTCGCGTTGTGCATTTACATCATATGTGTTGGGCGGTGGCCTTGGTGTCACGGGTTCAAGTCCTGGCCTGGGCACCACTGAGGTTCCCTTGAGTAAGGTACCGTCCCACTACACTGCTGCCCGGGTGCTGTTGGTAGCTGCCCGCTGCTCCACGTGTGAACTTTGTGTGATCGGGTGTGTTCACAATGTCAGTCGCTTTCACTTTTCTGTGTACAGAACCCGGTGCCTCTGAAAAAGCTAAATTAACTGTGTTTGCAGCAGCAGCAGTGTTCTGCCTCTGTCACCAGATTTGTCCCAGATTCACACACATTACAAGTTTCTCTCATATCTACCACAGCAAATATCATCGCAGTGAGCCACATCACAGCCACACCCACACCCACAGCCACACCCACAGCACCTGGACAGGTATTTTGCTTAAAAACCAGTTTAAAGATAAAACATAAACAGCTTTCCTCCACATGCTTCCTCAAGTTGGGTGGGAGGTTTTTAAAGGCAGCGATGTGAAAGTGAGTGATTATTGTGAACACACCACACCACAGCACACAGTGCACCACAACCACATGTGCCCTCTGCTTTTAACCCCATTAGTGTAGGAGCAGTGGGCCGACGTGGGCAGCGCCCGGGGAGCAGTGCTTGGGGACGGAACCTTGCTCACAGGAACCTCAGTGGTTTTTGTACTGGTCTGAGATTTGAACCAGTGACCTTCAGGTCACATGGGCAACTCCACCACCGGCTACACCACCACTGCCCCGGTTAAAGTTTCGGTTCTTTGTTGAGGAACCTCCACCTTTATCTTTATCAGCACCATTACTGTCAGACCGCACACCCTGTAAACGTGACTGGCAGCGTATGAGTTTTCTGATTGTTTTTTCTCCTGTGACAAACACAATATGGCCTATTATTTAAAAAAAAGTCAAAATTACAATATTTGTCTTTTAAATGTTAAGTAAGTCATACATTTTCTTAAAAAGACTTTACTGTCGCACTGCGTGTGTGTGTGTGTGTGTATTCTGCCTGGTTAAGGAGGAAAGGCAGAATGTGTATGGGACATTCAGTGTCTGCCTGTGATTCCTGACCCTCTTCCCCGTATGGCTCAGTCGAGATTGTCCGGCACTGGGTGGCCACTGCAAGAGAGACACGCTTTAAATAGACCTGTTCTCTGTTTCCTGTAGTTCTGGGCACCAACATCATGAGGCCTCATTTGTGCAATTGTTCAGAGCAATTGTCAAGAATAGGCTCATGACGCCTCAATCAACAAGCAATTGTTTGTGCTCTGAGTCATCTTCGCTTAAAGTTCTTCGATTTCTAGAGGCAGAAGTAGCTACTGAAGCGTTTAACTCAGTCACTCATCTTCAATCAGCACAACAGCTCTGTCATTAGCAGACACGGCTTCAGGTCTTGATTCAGACATCAATACAGTTTTTCCTTGATTTTAATCAAGTCTTTGACTCATATCTGATTGATGTTCCTCAGTGTGACCCACTGTGTTTTTTGCAGCTTCATTTTAAGTAGTGTGCTCATAAATGGTTGTGATATGCCCTCTAGTGGTCAGAGTGATATATTGCATTTTAAATTTCAAACTGACACAGACGAAAAGTGAATATGATGGATACATGCAGGCGGCTGTGAATGACTTTCTCCACACTGAATAATGTATTTTTTTGTGCAGATGATGAACAGGTGGTTTTGCACAACAGTAGTCTGCATTTATGTTCCTCTTTTGCTTTGTCTACTTCTCAGAGTCCTGTATCTGCATTTCCAGAGGAGCAAGGGACAGTGGAAGAGAAGTCTGAGATGTCTGGTCAGACAGACCACGAGCAGACAAGACCAGAGGCTGTGTCAGATCCACAAGTTGAGACTGCAGGGAGTGAGGCAGGGGCCACATCTGCAGAGGATGGGCCAACAGAGAGCAGACCCCTGCAGGCTGAGAACGAAGTGTCTGAGGTGGAAATCCCCAATGTGGGCAAGATCCTGGTGCTGTCTGATGCAGATGGGTATAATGAAGAGGTGCAGGCACTGATCATTAATAAAGACTCGCTGCATGTACAGAACCAGTACATTTTTAATAATCTTGTAAAGGAAAAAAGCCTTAGGAATATCACATTAGGGCAGTGGAGTCTAGTGGTGAGGTTCTTGCTTCACTGCTCCCGGGTGCTGTTGATAGAAGTGAAGTGAAAGTGACTGTGTGTCATTGTGAACACACTCAAGCACCACAATGAAATGTAACCTCTGCATTTAACCCATCACACGTGCACACGTG
>JBBPDA010000025.1:6360396-6376563 GCA_037974385.1 Arnoldichthys spilopterus | reverse complement strand
TATATAAGTGCAGCCTTAAAAGTCAAAATGAAAATACATAATTTGTTTCATTTATTATATATATATATATATATATCTCTGTATACATTTATACATATTTCTACTTCTTGTATATTAAATAACAAGTTCAACAACAAAGTGTCTAAATATGTGTTTCTCCTCACTGCATATTCCAAATTTTAAATGTGCTCTTTCTGTACTTCCTGTTAGGCTGGAGTTAAATCTGCTGTGCTGAATTCCCATAAGGCCCCTGTGCCCCAGAGTAAAAGCTTTGAATCTGAGACGTTGGTGCCAGTCCCCGTGCGCCAGCTTACTTTCTCTTATCTACAAAATCATCATCATCAGGCTCCTGGTGGCCAAGCACAGAGCATTTGCATGTATGTTCATCCCATACGTCAGGACGAGGCTACAGAGGAGCTGCCAAAGGCCCACCGTACTTGCCGGAGCCAGTGTCTCAAGCGACTGAGCTCCAAATGGCATTCATCCTCCAGCAGCAGTGACCACTGTCCAGTACAGGTGCCTCGAGAGATATTCCGAAAGCAGCGGTGCAAGCTCTTGGGTGAAGAACAGCAAGTTTGCCTGACTACAGGCAAGCAAAGGCAGCGCTACATTACAAAGGATGGCAAATGCAGAGTGAACCTTGGGCCCATTGAGGACAAATGTAAATTCCTGTCTGATATCTTTACCACCCTGGTTGATCTGAGGTACCGTTGGTTCCTGTTTGTCTTCACCATGTGCTACATAGGCACTTGGGTAGTTTTTGCAGAAATCTATTTCCTGGATGCTTGGCTGAGGGATGACGTGAACCACGTGGATGACCCAAATTGGCAACGCTGCTTTGAAAATGTTGACAGTTTCCTTTCAGCCCTGCTCCTGTCAGTGGAGACCCAGAGGACCATTGGCTATGGTTCTAGAATGGTGACGGCCAACTGCATAGAGGGAGCGATTCTCATAATGGCGCAGTCTATAATTGGTTCCATCATCGATTCTCTCATGGTCGGGTGCATGTTTGTCAAGATATCCAGGCCACAAAAGAGAGCCCAGACTCTGATCTTCAGCAAGCACTGTGTCATATCTGAACGAGACGAGAACCTTTGCTTGCTCTTTCGCATTGGAGACCTCAGGGAGAGCCACATGGTTGATGCCAAGATCCGAGCAAAACTGATCAAATCCAGACAAACTAAAGAGGGGGAGTTCATCCCTCTGGAGCAGTCTGAGATCAACTTAGGGTACGACACCGGAGGAGACCGACTTCTCCTAGTCGAGCCTCAAACTATCACTCATATAATCGATGAGAGCAGCCCCTTCTGGGAGATAGGAGCCGAGTCTTTGAAGAAGGACAAGTTTGAGATCATTATCATCCTCGAAGGCATTGTAGAAGCATCAGGTTTGTTAGATTTAAATTTTTTTCCACATGCAGCGTTTCAGTATGATTTTAGTATCCTCACTAAATTAAATTAAATTGCCCTGTTAATATGTTCACATAGCTGATTTTAAACTGACTGCCAATTTGCCTTTTCCCCTCTTCTAGGTATGACTTGCCAGGCAAGGACATCGTACACAGAGGATGAGATTCTTTGGGGTCATCGCTTCGAGTCATGCATTTCTTTAGAGAAAGGGGCTTTTCGTGTGGACTACAGTGCATTTGACAAGACATTTGAAGTGCAAACGTCGCCTGAGAGTGCTAAAGAAAAGGCTGAAAGAAAGGACAGAGAGATCGACCTCTAGTTATATGAACGATGACCGATCAAGACCAAAATGTCCCCAGCAGTAGTCATTTACTTAGCAGTTACTGAGTCTTTCAGTGCTTTCATGTTTCTCTTTTTTTATCCTGCTCACTTTGTATGGTGTGCAAATCAAAGAAATAAATGTGTGCACGTAGACTGCACAGAACTGCCACGCATTTATCCTAAAGCTTGTTTCAAACACAAGGTTTACTCCTGCTGCATTATGTCCCCTGCAGGTTCACCTTCCACACACCATGCAGATTTATTGGTAAAGCATAGTATGGGCATGAGTGAACTCAAATGGTGAATTGGTAACTCTTGTTAAATGCTGTGTTTGTGCATGCGGTAATGTAACAGGCAAATATTACATCACATTACTTATACTTTAATCACCTTAAAGGCTTTGTGCACTTTTCATGTTTGTTACCAGTGGTATTATGAAACACATTTTCATAGTCAGTGTACACTGTGCTGATTTTGGCTCTACTTTAAGGACAAAGGCCATAAAATAAAATGGGTTGGTCAGTTTCCTCATAATAATAATAAGAAAGTTCATCTCTAGCCTTCCTTCTTTGATCCTGCTTTATGACTCTTGTGACCGAGAATTCGACTCATGATCCGATTCATTCGGAGTTGACTCTTTCCCAGCATTACTTGCGCGTCATGGCGGGCAGTAGCGGTAGCAGAAGAGTTTGACCAGACAGTAGCTTTGAGTTGACGCGCGCAGTTGCTGAGGAGGATGTCGTCGTTCGTAACAGAAGTGCTCGCCAGTTCGGGCAAACTGGAAAAAGATGATCTCGCGTCTAAAATATCCAAACTATCCCGGAAAGTGGAGGAAACAAAGGTAAACGCGCTGTGGATTAATTAGCACTGTGCTAATGAAGGTAACGGGCTAATGAACCTAACAGGCTAACGGAGTAAACAGCTGCGTCCTGTCACAACTTCACTAAACACGAAAATAACAGACACCCCGCTGCTTAAAGCTCAATCCTACATTACTGCACTGCTAGTATAATAATGTAATTCTTTTTTATCGAAACGTAATCGATATAAACGGGCCGCCGTGTGGGTTTAGTGTAAAATATTTGAACAGAATCAGTTCTGTTTAAGCTTGAGCTACAGTTTGTGTCGTGTGAGTTTTGCTAATGTGCTTTAATGGTCACTAGTTTCATTTTTGTGTTTAAATGCCAAACACAATCATTTACTCTTTTAACCTTATCTCTGTGTCGCTGAGCTTCGTTTACTGTTAGCCCTCTGTCAGCAGCAGCTAGCGGCTGCTACACACTACACAATTAACAACGAACACTACACAACTAACAACATACAGTGCAGCGTGTGCAGAGATGTGCAAACGTTGCAGGACAGTGCAAAGACAGACCGGTTCAAACAAAGATAGTGCAACAGTGACCAATGCAGTTATGGGACGACCAGGTGTGAGTAGCAGGATGTGTAAAAATACAATACTGTGAATTTTAAACAATGACACAGTGACACAGGGAGCAGGAAGAATGTAGCACCAAAGTTCAGTATGGGTAATAAATGTAAGTTAAGGAATAGTTAAGTGTGTGTGTGTGTGTGACTGAGTGTGTAAGAGTCTTATTGCCTGGGGGATTAAACTATTGTACATTCTAGTAGTGAAGGCCAGAATGCTTTGGTACCTTCCTCCAGATGCAGGACGGTGAACAGTTTGTGTGAGGGGTGAGTTGGGTCATCCACAATGCTGGTGGCATCTCCAAAACAGCAAACCTTCTTAACTTAACGGTGGTTCGTGTAAAATGTCATACTTAAAAGTAATTTGGCACTGTTCCTTTTGGTCCATCTGTCGTTGGTATTTGCAGATTCAGTTCTGTTTATAAATGTGAATTATGAGGTTTTGGTCTAAAAAACAGGATAATATTTACTAAAGGATTTAAATGGTGAGGAAAAACATTATGGATCTTAAAACCAACTGGATTTTGACTGGAACGTGGCCATTGCTGTTCTAGTTTGTTCCTGTACATACGGCTTAATTATTTGCTAACTATTGTTATCTAGTTTTATCAGTGACTTTGGAACACTTTAAGTGAAAGAAAATAAGTCATTGTGAACACACCACAGCACAGCACCACAACCAAATTAATTTAACACATCCGGAGCAGTGGGCAGCTCACATGGGGAGCATGAAGTGAAGTGAAGTGACCGTGACACACTCAAGCACCACAACAAAATGTAACCTCTGCATTTAACTCCTCACACGTGCACATGTGGAGCAGTGGGCAGCTACCAACAGCACCAGTGTAGTGGGACGGTACCTTACTCAAGGGAACCTCAGTGTTGCCCAGGGACTCGAACCTGCGACCTTCAGGTCCCAAAGGCAGCGTCCTAACCGCTAAGCCCTACTGTGTCCGTATAGTAGTGATCACAGGGCAACTCCCTAACCGCTACACCACCACTGACCCTAAGAATCAGAAGTATCATCACATGGGCAAGGGAGGCCTAGTGGTTAGGACCTTGCCCTTGTGAATAGAAGGTCACAGGTTCAAGTCTCGATCAGTTAGGTACCCTTGAGCAAGGTACTGTTCTGCCCACTGCTCCACGTGTGGATGGTTTAAATGCAGAGGTCACATTTTGTTGTGGTGCACATTGTGTGATTGAGACAATGACACATAAGTCACTTTCATACATCGTTACCACTCTAATATGTGACTAATCAGAGGTGGGTTATCACTGGACCAGTGTGGAAACTGTCTTCATTATTAAGTTTTGTGTTGTTTTTTTCCCAATAAATTATTAAATAAATAAATAAATAAACAATTTGCACATTGAAGGTGTTTTTTTTCTCCTTTTAGGAAGAGGTGTCTGACATGATAAATAAGAAATACAACGAGTTCATACCAAGTATGGAGGCAGCTGAAGAACTCATGGACCAGGTTGAAGTTGTATCTAAAGACATAGACCTCTTGAAAAGCTGCATTGAGAATGAGGTATGGACAACATGCCATTGTTCTGTATAAGAGCCAAAATCTGGGTTTCATCTTCAATCTAGCATAATAAATCTGTCCGACTCTATTTTGTTTGGCTGCAAATGCAGGTGCAGCAGAATCTCCATGAGGCTGTAACAGAATACACTAAGCTTAAACAGCAACTGGAAAAGAACACTGCAGTGATAACTATGCTTCAGCATCTACAAGAGGTGAGTGGTTGCATTACTGGATTGGCTGTGATGTACATGCATGTCATTTTTCTACACCAGTGTTGCCCAATCCTGGTCCTGGAGATTTACCTCCCTGCAGAGTTTGGCTCCAAGCCTGATCTAACTCGTCTCATCCAGGTCATAAAGGCTTTCTGGGATATCTGAATATTGGAGGCAGGTGTGCTGGATCTGAACTTTTCATGGTGGTAGATGTCCAGGGTGAGGACTGAGTACACAATTAGCTCAAGCTGGTAATATGGTGTACAGTAGTTTTTTTTGATACGTTTGTCTATCCAGTCTTTAAATGTATTTGAATTTTTCTGTTTCTTTAAAGACACTGTCCACACGTAGCCGGGTGTTTTTTAAAACTGTAATTTATTTTTTCTTTTCCTTTTCATTTTTAAAAAAATCTCTCTTTCCACACATAAACCTTTTAAACGCCAGAGCAGCAGGTGGCGCGATGCGGCTTCTTGTAGAAGCATGAGTCGCATTTAAAGTCGTTCCACCAACCACTGCTCCGACCAGGTCTCGTCCCAAACCGGCGAGGACTTCGGCGACGCTCGGGTGCAACAGTGCGTGTGTCTGACGCATGTGTCCTTCGTAACGGAGGGAAAGTCACTGCGCGTGTGTCTGAGCTGTAAAAAGTCCTAATATCGAAGTTACAGGGTCGTGTCTGCGTGTGTTACTACAGAAAATCACCTCCATCACGTAAACACACGCGCACAGTGACGTCAGAGGAGACGAAGTAACAGTTAACGGAAGGACAAAACACAGAAAAAGCTATGTTTTCAATAATATTCGGCTACGTGTGGACAAGGCCTTAGACATTGTGTGCAAAGATGACTCATATCTGGCACTGTTTTGTGTTTAAAGTTCGACACAGCAATGGAAGAATACCACAAGACCTTGCAAGAGAAGAAATATGAAGCAGCAGCCAAACAACTTGGAAAGGTGTGTAGTTTTGTTAGGAATTGTTTCCAATAAATATCTGAAGTTAAGTCCAGATATAATATAAATATTTACATAAGTAATTTTTTTACTTTGTATGTTCCTTTCAATTGGTACTTTATCATCTCGCACATTTGAATTAGTTGTTTCTCTTATTTGGATAATAAAATAACCAAGCGCCAATCAGTTAATTTAGGATCAAACTGTGTCCAGATAAGTATAGAATCAGTCTGAAGAAACGCCAGTCATCTCATTGTCTTTCTAAAGGCACGAGAAAGTGTTGAAGCCTTAAAAGCTTGGAAAAATTCAGAGCTGCCTTTACTTCGAGCCCTCAGCTCGGAGATAACTGTACAGAGAGAGAACCTTATCTACCACGTTGGAGAGGAGTGGAAGAAACTAGCAGTATGGAAGCTTCCTCCTGCCAAAGGTGAGGGTTCTCCATCATAATCAACACTAAATCATCTTAAAACCAGGTAGAGCTGAATATGATGCTTTTAATTAAAATAATCGTGACCGTAATAGTAAGAGTCACTGTTTTCTATACTTTTCAGTACAACAAATAGTTTTTGCTATTTCATTTCTTTATTGACTTGATTACTGATTACTGACTTGCCGTCGCTCAAATGTGGCTTTGTTTTGCAGAGCCGACTGGCATAGAGTGTTTACTCACAACAGCACTTCATTTGCACAGAGGAGGATCTAAGGAAGACAAGCACACTCCTGATCCCCTTCTCTGTAGTGTACTCCAGGCACTTGCCATTCAAGGAGAGCTGCATAAAAAAATCAAACTATTTGGTATTTATTTGATAGTATTTTTCGTTTGTGTTTCTTACCTTTTTCTCTTTGTGATGTATTGTGAAGTTGTTACAGCTGACTCTCTTACACCTTCAGGCCAGGTGTTACTGAAGTATATGCTGAAGCCTCTGATCATGTACCCACCTCTTCTGGTGGAGGTTGGAGAGCAGCTTGAATACGGCATAGTCTTGAGTCTGCAGAGTAAAGAGAACCAAACCGAGCGCCCAGCTCCTGCTGAAGTCTACACCAAAATCCTTGTAGTACTCAAGACCCTGCACGAACACCTCTTCAGTAAGCATAAACACCCCCTTAGAGTAGATTTTTATTTTCTTCTAGGAACCTTGTCTTATGTTGATATTAACAGGTCCTTTTTCGCCTGTGTACATAGATACGTTCATCGGTGATAAGAAAGTATCCGCTATATTGGGAGACCAGATATGGGAAGAGATGTCCGACTGCATCATCCGTGAATGCTTACTGTATTCCATCCCAACTAACAGTAGTCAGCTGGCAGCTTATGATATGGTAAGAGGATGAAGGAACGTGTACTCTTGGCATTGGGAGATGCATCGTCTGAATGAGACATTTTTGTTTGTTTCTGTGCTCAGGTTATCAAAGAAACCGAGGATTTTGAAAATCAGCTGAAAGAAATGGGATACCTCAATGGAGACTCCACTGATCTCCTAAAGTATGCGAGAAATGTCAACTGTCATTTCGCTAGCAAAAAATGCCAAGATGTCATAGTAGCTGCCCGGAAACTCATGACCTCAGAGATGCACAATACCATAAAAGTAAGAGCAGTGCTCATCTTTAATGTACACTATTGTTGGAAAAAGTGCTTTCATTCTCCTGTAACTCCTCATCCTTAGATCTCTCCAGACTACAAACTTGCTATTCCCAAACTGCCCAGCCCGGGTGGTGGGAGCAGAGAGAAACCGGAAGGGAAGAGGAGTGGTCAGTGTGATCAGCAGATCCTGGAGAATGAGAAGCAGCTGAGCCAGCGCACTCTGTGCCTGCCCGTGTGCCGAATCAGTGAATCTGTGCAGCAGCTAATGGAGCTGGCTATAAAAACCCTGTCTGAGGCAGTGGGCAGCTCCCCCCAGTGGTATGCAGATGCCCCTACATTCACTTTGAGAGTTTAACTTTTCAAATGAGCCATTTTCAGTAAGAAAATCAAGGTCCAAGGTCACAGATTCTCTATACTGAATGTATTTTATCATCCGGCCTTTTTTCCAGTGCTGTCCAGCTTTTCTACACAACTCGAAATATTTTTCACCTGTTTTACGATGTCGTGCCTACATACCACAAGTGAGTTTGCTGGTTTATACAATTATTAGCATTTTTGTGTTTGTTTCTGGGTCAGTTGGTGTTGATCAGATTAATATAGTACTGAAACTATATTTAACAAGTAAAACATGTTTAACAAGGTTTGTTTTGTTTCCTGACTTGATACAGAGACAACCTACTTAAGTTCCCTCATTTAGCTGCAATCCAGCACAATAACTGCATGTTTCTTGCCCACCATCTGCTAACGTTGGGGCACCAGTTCAGACCACATCTCCCCCTGAAAGATGGAGTGGCCTATTTTGTTGACTTGGTTCCAGGCTTTAGGAAACTGGGTATGGAGCCTTAACAAATGTTGGCTTTTATACCTTTTTTGTTGTTTTTTTTAGAATGTGATGTTACAATGTTTCGCCTGCCTTTTCTCATGAAGGTGCTCAGTGTTTTGTGGCACAAATGAATGTCCAGAAAGCAGAGATGTTGGAGAGACTGTCTACTGCCAGAAACTTCTCCAATTTGGATGATGAAGACAATTACTCCACAGCCAGCAAGGCAGTCAGACAAGTAAGACTTCACGCTGTTATCGAAAAACAGTTCTGTGGACTGTAGTGTAGCTACTTAGAGCATAACATCGGGTCATTACATTGATTTCAGCGCTGCTCATTTTAACCAATTTGGTGATTCTTAGGTGATACACCAGCTTAAGCGACTGGGAAAAGTCTGGCAAGATGTCTTACCAGTGAACATCTACTGCAAGTCCATGGGAACACTGTTGAATACAGCAATATCTGAACTGATTACCAAAATCATGATGTTGGAGGTGAGCCCTGACAATGACGTCAATGTTAACTTGCTATTCTTCAAAGCTGACGAGTTTTTAAAAGTGTGAACCATTGATCTCACCACAGGACATCTCAACTGAAGATGGAGAGCGTCTGCATACGCTCTGTCAGACGATCATAGAGGAGGGACCGTTAGTATTCACACCGTTGCCGGAGGAGAACAAGAATAAGAAATACCAAGAAGAAGTTCCAGTCTATGTGAAGAAGTGGATGACCTTTGAAGAACTTTCCATGGTTCTGCATGCCAGTCTGCAAGAGATAGTTGACAGGTAATATACAGGAAATTAAAATTAGATTCTTAAAACTTTTTCTGCCATTTTTTAAAATCAGAGTTTAGTGTAATTTACACGGTCTTAAAAGGTAGAATTCACTCCTTTGTACATACTGTAACATATCATCACTCGTTCTGCACTTTCCTGTCATTTATATGATTCTTTGCACTAGTTCAGTGCTAAACTGTAAATCTCTTTGGCTTTGTATTTTAAGGGCAAAGTAAAAAAAAAAGATGCTTTTTAATTGCAATTAATGTACATACGAATTATGACAGGTTTGGGGTATATATTACCATATTAACATTGTAAGTTGACCTCATGGGGTAAACGGATAAGAAAAATATAGGATATGTGTCCTTTAAATATACTGTTGCAGTCCATGTTGTGATGTAGTCACAGTTTGCTTTTAGTGAAGTACATTTACTGCTGTGTAACTCGTGTATAGATCTATTGTCCGATCTCTTTTCTCTTCTCTAGGTGGGCAGAAGGCAAAGGGCCTCTCGCGCAGGAGTTTTCCAGTAATGAAATGAAGAGTCTGATTCGGGCTCTGTTCCAGAACACAGACAGACGAGCTGTAGCCCTCACCAAAATCAAATAGACTATTTCATGACCACAACACCTGATAGTACAACGCCTCACCGCCACCCTTCCTTCTTAAGATTTCTTCTTCTATTTTTCTATTATTCTGCTAAATATAAAACAATAAATGCCTTCGCAAGCAATTTTAAAACATGACTGCTGTGTCTGACGGTGAATGGTTGTGATGTCTCAGCCCTGAAACCTGTACAGTAATGCGTTATTAGAAGGATGTCTGCATCCAGCTTCCACAAATCATGCATTAACATTTACATCTTTTAAAGTAAAGAGTATTTGTAAAAAGGATATGAACATATTGTCAGTTTGACATGCACTATAGATTAAATGATGTTAACATGGAGAACTTTGTACTAAAGTGGCATTTAGTGTTGTGAAGAATCTTCATATAGTGGAATTAGGACAGAGGCTCTAAAAGCCCTACAAGAAAACTAAATCTCTTCTGTGCATTTCTACTTCAGTTAAAAAAGAACTTTAAGGAGACTCATGGCTTTTTCAGAACCTGTGTTTGTGAAATGTCCGCTTAAATGCAATAAGCTGTCAGTGTTAATAAATAGGCCTTAAATTTGCACCAATTACAAAAAATGTTCATTCTTATATGTTCGAGTCCTTCAGTATTAAAATCAGTTAAACGTCCTGATCAAGCACCACCTCGCAGTGTAGTAGTTCTCTTTGTGAATGTGAATTTTAAGCAATTTATACAATTAAAATTCTCGCTCTGATACAGCCTTCATCGTCAAGAACTGTGCAGGCCTTAAATACTCGTCTTCTCTTCTTCCTCCTACCTTCTGAAACAGAGAAGATGACCTTTTATTAGTCCCACAAGTGGGAAACTTGCATTGCTACGGCAGTACAAAAGGTAAGAGCAGCAAGGAAGTGATAAAGCAATAGATAAAATATTAAACAAAAAATATAAATAGACCTGAAAGATTTAACACAACACTAAAAACAATTCTGAACAGTGTGAAGCCTGTAGCTGATATAACTGATATATTTAATGCATTCCTCAGTTCTTACACAAGTGTCCGTTTACGTAGCCTTTATATAAATTGTGTTTCACTAGGTGGGATACATGGCGTATTGGCTGTTTCTTAATCAGGAAATTTTGCCAATTTTCTTTCATTGCTCTGATGAAAAGTCATTCAATTGTTTCATGTGAAAAGCTGCTGGAAACTTATCAGCTCATTTATCTCCAGTGGTGGAGGTGGAAAATCAAAGGCCCAGTGTCCACACATTAAATATAACCATATTATTTACTAAACATAATAACCAGTGGAACATACACAGGTGATGAATCCTAAAATGTTCCTATTTAGATCCACTATTCCTTGCATATACCACTCTGTGTTTATATATGTATCTATAAAAGCTTATCTATAAACTACTGTAAAACAATGGCTGTCTCAAAGTGTCCCACACTCCCACAAACGGTCCCACACTCCCATACTTCCACCCTCCAATACTCCCACACTCTTATACTCCCACACTCTCATACTTTCGTACTCCCATACTTCCATACTTCCACCCTGCAATACTCCCATACTTTCGTACTCCTATACTCCCACACCCATATTTCCACCCTCCAATACTCCCACACTCCTATACTCCCATACTTCCACGCTCAAATACTCCCATACTACCATACTTTCGTACACCTATACTCCCACACTCCCATACTACCATACTCTTGTTCTTCCACCCTCCTACACTCCTATACTCCCACACTTCCATACTACCATACCTTCGTACTCCTATACTCCCACCCTCCCATATTCCCATACTCCCACACTCCTATACTCCTATATTCCCATACTTCCACCCTCCTATACTCTCACACTCCCATACTACCATACTCTTGTACTCCCATACTTTCACCCTCCTATACACCCACACTCCCATACTCCCACACTCCTATACTCCCACCCTCCCATACTCTCATACTGCCATATTCCCACACTCCTATACTCCTATATTCCCATACTTCCACCCTCCTATACTCCCATACTACCATGCTCTCGTACTCCCACACTCCTATAATCCCATACTACCATACTCTTATACTCCCACCCCCCCCATACTACCATATTCTTGTACTCCCACACTTCAATACTACCATACTCTCGTACTCCCATAGTCCCACACTACTATACTCCCATACTCTCTTACTCCCATTCTACCATACTCTCATACTCCTATACTCCCACCCTTCCATACTACCATACTCTCGTACTCCCATAGTCCCACACTCCTATACTCTCACCCTCCCATACTACCATACTCTTGTACTTCCACACTACTATACTCCCATAGTCCCACACTCCTATACTCCTGCACTCTCGCACTCCCATACTATCATACTCTCATACTAAAAAGTTGTTTCCATCGAAGTGCTGTGAACAGGTCCGATTTTTTTAAGTTTCTCTAGCAGCACTGATATTGACTCTTTATGATTTTAATCTTAATTTAATTATGTAAAAAAATCTGGAATTAATCATTAATCTATAGATCCAAAGTCAATAGTTCATGAACAGTTGTATTCTTGGTTATAAAATCCTTAGAACAGTCCTTATGCTGCGATGTTTATGTTTAAATGCTGTTTTATAATGTTATAATACCAATGAAATAATGTTTCACTGATATTATATGTAATTTTGTAACAGTTTTTTTTAAGTTTGAGAGACTAAAAACATTATTTTGACAGCACCGGATACCACGCTGTCAAACTTTGTGCTTACGACGTTTTTACGACAGTTTGAAATGCTCACTGACAGCGTCAAAAGTATCTGGCTGCAGGTTGCCATGTTTTTACCGCTAACTCCACACCTAGGGGGTGTTCAAAATATATAGATTTCCTAGGAGTGAGGGCAGTAGCCTGAAGTCCTGCTCGAGTACGAAATATTGTCAGTAACATAGAATTATACTAGAATTAGAAGCTAAAATCAGCAAATGGGGGAAAGATATCAATATAACACATTTGGGCAAAATCTTCCCACAGTGTTGCAGTGTTACTTTAGTCCCTCCTCTTCTCTACAGGTAAAGGTGTGTGGGGTTAGTGCTCAGCTCTGATGCCTGTGTGTGTTTTAGTGAATTGATTTATAGAGCCAAACAAAAAGCCCAGTGATGAATAAATGAAGTCACTCGTGGGCGGTTCTTTGAGTAAATAGGATTAAAATTATTTTTATGTACATATTTATGTGATTAATCCTTTACTGTCACCACTCACTCTCCAAACTCACCTTCCACACACACAAACCAAATAAAATACTTCACTTAAACCAATCGCCAAACGCGCGCGTTTTACGATTGTTTGGCAACCCTGTGTGACGCGGGCGAGGACGCGCGAGAGGGCAGCGCCGTGTTGTGGAGCGGGGAGGTCATTGGAAAGTGACGCTGCGGCTTCGTCTCGGCCCGTAAACGCGGCGCTGCGCGAGGAGTCACACACCCCGGGAGCTCAGCAGTGTCTCCTACACCAGGACCACTGTTTTTTTCCGTCAGAATGATGCGTTTAGTGCTGCGCGTGCGGCCGTGTGTTCGGCTCCGCCGGCCCGCTGTGCTCTCGGTCCCCGCGCCGGGACCGACTCTCCTCCTCACGCGGCTCCACGGTAACCGCAGCCCGGGCCGCTCCGCGCGACCTCACCGCGGCCTCCTCCTCGGCGACGCGAGCCGCGTCTTCCAACAGCAGACGGCGGCTCTGAGTCGCAGCAGCCGGGTGAACAGTCTCCCGCCCCACCAGAAGGTAACGGGAGAGGCTGCACGAGCCCCGCAGCTCGCGGCTAATCCGGGTTGTTGTGGAACGCGGCGCCGGTTCACTGCCCGTTCTTCTCGCGCGGTGGTCGGTAGCGGCCTTAGTTTATGGGGAAAAAAAAACCCGGTTTGGTGCGTAGTGAAGTCGTGAACTTGACTGTCATTGTGAACACACCCCATCACACAGCGCAGCACAGCGAAACGTGACCCCTGCGTTTAACCCATCACACGTGGGGCAGTGGGCAGCTACCAACAGCGCCCGGGGAGCAGTGTAGTGGGACGGTACCTTACTCAAGGGAACCTCGGTGGTGGCCTGGGACTCGAATCTGCGACCTTCAGGTCATATGGACCAGTCCCAAACCACTAAACTCCACTGGTGTGTGTTGCATGATTCATGACTGGCATCATCCTTCAGCACTGTTCATGTCACCGGCGCATGTCACATCTGGGTCATTTTGGCCAGTTATGGGCAGTGGAGGCCTAGTGGTTAGGACACTGCCTTTGTGTGCTGAAGTTTGCAGGTTCGAGTCCCTGGGCACCACTGAGGTTCCCTTGAGAAAGAACTGCTCCCCGGATGCTGTTGGTAGCTGCCCACTGCTCCACGTGTGCACGTGTGATGCACTATGTGTGATGAGGTCTGTTCACAATGACAAAGAATCCCTTTTATATTTGACCTTATCCATTATCCTCTTAACCCTTTATAGTGTGGTCAGTTATGTGGTCGAGCGCATTTTCAGTCCCTTACCGGACGTTAGACAGAGGCTGTGAGTTGTGGGTGGTTGTCGAGGAGGTTTTCCTCATTTCTCTCAGACCTTTAGGAGAATCCAGGAGTTTTATTCTATTTTTATTGAGGAAAACGCATCTGTTGCGTAGAGGCCTTTACTTAAAAATCGATGGGAAATTTGAATTAAAAATATAAATATTATTAGTTCTGAAGTTTTCATCGTTTTCCTCTTTACATTTACATTTTTACATTTTTACATTTCCTCTTGCTGTGGCCGTTAAAGAGCTCGTCTTCTTCGTCTGTCCTGCTGTTTATTAGTCCGTAGTTTTGTTAAAGTCAGTGAGAGTTCACAAAGTCCTTCAGTTGAGATGTTTTCGTAGTTTGAGATGCTGGAGGCCGAGGTTAATCCGAGTCCTGCGCCGGACTGTGGTGCGAATGGTGAACTATAGGCTTAAGCTTAATCTGGGCCCGTCCCAATAAGCATTCTGATAATCCTCCAGCAGTTTGTGTGAGGTCTGTTTTAGAGGAAGAGCTTCGAGGACGTTCCTATAGTGGTATGCTTGGAGTTGGAGATGCGGTGTCTGTCTTGTCTGAGCGTCTGTGACGTGACCTTTTCCGTTTTCCGCAGGTAGAACTTCCAGCTTTGTCTCCCACCATGCAGCTGGGCACCATCGCACGCTGGGAGAAGAAGGAGGGGGATAAAATTAATGAGGGTGACTTGATTGCTGAGGTGAGAGTAAATCTTACGGTCTCCAGAATAAGGGTCCCTTGTGTGAATATATAATAACACCCTGAACGTCGTCTTTATATGTTGCTGTATATGTGTTTTTTCCAGGTGGAAACGGACAAGGCCACCGTAGGGTTCGAGATGCTGGAAGAGTGCTATCTTGCCAAGATCTTGGTCTCTGAGGGTACAAGAGATGTGCCCATTGGAGCGGTCATCTGTATAACTGTTGATAAGTGAGGAGAATTCGTTATGTTAGCATCTTCCAAAGTCCAAACCATGAAAACTCTGCTCTACACTTAAATTCCCATTGACTTTCCCAACAGTGTCCTTCCTCCGTACCACCGTACACCGGTCACCTCAGTCTTATCAAGGCTAAATTATGAATGTTTTTCTTTTCATCTTCAGCCCTGACCTCATCCCTGCGTTTAAGGACTTCACTCTGGACAAACTGGCTGCTTCAGGTCCTGCAGCGACCGCAGCAGCCCCTCCACCTCCCGCAGCACCTGCTGCTGCCGCCCCCTCTCCCCCTCAGGCTCCAGGCAGCTCATACCCACCTCATATGAAGGTGAGAGCTGGTGTCCACTGGAGCTGCAGCACGTCTCACAGTGGTTACAGGTTTTTGATGTGGCTTTTACTTCAGCAGCATCACATTCTGTAGTAGATTAAGTAGATGATCATGTTCATACTTTATCATCAGATGTTTAAGGAGCGTTTAGGATCAGGTTCAGGATCAGGTTCAGGATCAGGATCAGGATCAGGATCAGGTTCAGGATCAGGTTCAGGATCAAGTTTTTATTGTCATATACAGACAACGATGGAACATCATTACCAGCAATGAAATTCTTGGACTCTAAGCCTCCTCAGAAATTCCACACACAAATATTAATAAAATACTTAAAGTAGAATGAAATAGTCAGAAAAGTAAAAAAATAAAAGAAAAAGCTGTGTTTGCCTCTGTGATCACCATGAGCTATAAGCTGTTTCTGTACATTGTAGATTCTTCTTCCGGCTCTTTCCCCCACTATGACCATGGGCACAGTGCAGCGCTGGGAGAAGAAAGTGGGTGAGAAACTGAATGAAGGTGACCTGCTGGCTGAGATTGAGACCGATAAGGCCACGATTGGTAAGCAGTCGTTAATGGTGACGGTAACAGTGACATTTTTGACCATCACTGTAACCCAACACCCTTAAATGTCATTTTAAAGTGATAAGAAAACTGAACATTTTTGTTGAAGCCATTGATAAATGGCACTGAACAGTTGTGGCCTAGTGGTGAGGACATTGCCCTTGTGAACTGAAGGTCGCAGGTTCGAGTCCCTGGGCTCCACTGAGGTTCCCTTG
>JBBPDA010000025.1:6313364-6343416 GCA_037974385.1 Arnoldichthys spilopterus | reverse complement strand
AATATGGGGTGCTGTGTGTACATTAATGAGGGGAAAAATTTATTTAAATGATTTTAGCAAATGGCTGCAATATGACAGAGTGAAAAATTGAAGCGGGTCTGAATACTTTCTGCACCCACTGTACATATATATATATATATATATATATATACACACACACACACACACACACACACACACACAGACAATGCGATAGTTTGGAAGCACCATTTTAAATTTTGAGGTTTTTAATTTTAAAGTTTGAGGTCAATGTTTCCAATAATACAAAAACATTGCTCATAAATATGTAACGTATTAATATCATGCTAATACTGGGGAACTTACAATTTTACAAACATTAATGGAGATTCTTTGTTGTATGACCGTAAACCTCTTCATTAAACCTTTTTAAAGTGAAAGTAAAAAGGAAATGAACTTACCTGAAAAGCTTTTTCAGAGAGGTTAAGCTGAAGATTGTAAACAGCAACATGAAAAGAATTTTGATTGGCAGCTCTATCATTGGAAGAAGACATGTGTAAAGATCCAGCATAGGTTTGGACAACTTTTGAAGTAAATTAAAAAGCACATACCCTGAGCTGTGAAGAGCAGGGGAAAGAGGGAAAAATGGCCTGTTGTGCTGAGGATCAGAAATGTCCTAGCATCCTCCTTGCTCTCTACCGCAAGCAAACTGGGAAAAAATATATACAAATTAAATTGTGACAGAGTCTAGTATTTGAAATTTGTCAAAGAAAATGATACCTTAAAGGTAGAATTGCCATCAAAATAGCTTTCTCATGCACATGCCAACCAAACATGAAAGATCCAAGGGCACAGACAGTCAAGCAGCGCAAAAAACCTTGTGCTCCATTAGGTCTCGTCCACATACTGAACAGCACAGGCTATGGGGAACAAAATGTAAACAGAAGACAACTACAGCATGAAATGTTAACAGTGCAAAAGACATAATGGGCACTTAACTAAAACACTTTTAATAACCAAAGCTAGGTGCATCCTGATGCATTTTTTCATAATAGGCTGGGAGTAGAGGGGGCAGTGCTTATGAAAGGCTTAAATGCCTGATCTTTTTTTTTTAATTCACTTTGTGATTTTGGGGCTTATTGTGTTAGAGGGTCGAATCAAATCCTGACTTGAGAGTCAGAAATGAACATAACAGTTAGTACTAGACACTTACGAATTGAAAACCTTTTCTGTTATTTTTACAATTAATATTTTTGTACTGTAAAATGTCATATCATGAAGTCCCAAACTAATATCATTAGCTATTGCTGAAGCAGATACCAGCACTTAAATTCAGGATAGACCTTCAAAGCAAAAACTCACCAGAATTGACAGTAATGTACATATGAGTGTTATTACAGGAGACACAGATGGAAGTACAGAGTGCTGGAATTCTTGAACCAGACCGCCAGTCATAGAGGCTTTGGAAAGTTTGTTAATGTCAAGCAGCTTGAGTTTTACACCTAAAAAACAATTGATAACCATTGTTAGTATGGAGATTTTCCTCAATTTACATCACTCATCACTTCTAATAAAGTCCACTTTAAAAATTGCAGAAAAACATAAAAATGGAATGTGGGGCTGGACAATAAAACAATTATAATTATTTGTAAGAAATACTTCATGGAAATAGCCCAAATGTGTAATATATGTAACCCTTTACATTCAGCCTGAGGCACTCCAAGAAAAGCCTGGGAAGAGTACAATAGGGTAGAGACAATTTTTTTTACCTTTATATTAAAGTATCTAGTTTGTTACTAGTTTGTTATATAGTGAGAAAAACCACATATGTAATATGTTTTACACTTATAAATGACTTTAGCTAATGAAGGTGAACTCTCAAGTTCACTCATATTAACAACATAAACATAAAGCTTAGCCACTAGTGTGCTGATGGGCAGAAAAGACTGCTGGAGTCCCTGAAAAGGATGAAGGAGTAACCTAATAACTTGATCAGCCGGCCTGCTTTTTGACAAATACCTCATACACTATTAAAAACATATATGAAATTATATGATATGATATAATATAAGCATTTTACATGTTTACAAAGAGGAACTAAAAGGGATCAAGTTATTTTTGTTAATATAACCCTTCAATCATGGAGTGAGTGTTGATAGTCGGGCCAAATTAATTATTAATGACCATCACTTGACAATCATTTATCATAATTGGATACTGACCAATATGAACAATTTTGGCCATAATCGCCCAGCCCTATGGGAGCACAAAATGTTTTATTTTTTCATACCCAAGATGGAAAGAGCTTTGTCTGCAATGTTGTAAAGAGCCCAGATATTGGGTGCCCAGTAGGCATGGCATAGTCCGCGCTTGAAGGGGAAGAGTCTGGAAAGGACTTGTGGAAGTTGTCCCTTGAAGAGATTTAAAAGAACATTGAGCACAGGTGTCATTCACCGATCCAATTATAAGAATCATTGAGAAATGCTCTACAAAGCAAAAACTCACAGAAGGGCGACATACCTTTATAATGAAGGGTCCAAATGACACAGCAAAGGTGGACAAAACAATTGATCCAAGAGATGCTAACCGCAAAAGGCTGAAACTCTTCCATGCCACCGACCCATCTAAGAAAGAAACAAAAAGGGCATTTTAGAAGAATACTTTAGAAGTAAATTGTGTTTGTGGATTTTACAAAAAAAAAAAACTTACCTGCACTATTTTGAGTAAAGCAAAAACATCTCAGCAGGAAGATTCCATAAGCAGGTGCAATATACAGATATATGTGCTTCATGTTTAATAGAATGGAAAAGAGTAGTGCACCTTCTAAGTGTCTGCTCTGTTTAAACACACACAGAAAGCTGTTAACAACATGATTCATCAATCTGAGGTACAAGCCACAAACTCAATCGGTGGGTAAATGCCTCACACCAAATACAAAAAAAAAACTTTGTATAGGGTGGATTAGCAGGAGCCAGTTGAATTGGACACAAATACAGTGGTGCTTGAAAGATCTTGTTGAACTTTCTATAATCCTGCAGAAATGACCTAAAGCATGATCAGATTTTCAACAAATAAAGAGAATCCAACTAAAACAAACGAGAAAAATATTACAGTTAATCATTTATTTATGGAAGAAAATAATCCAATATTACATTGCCGTGAGTAGCAAAACTATGTAAACCTCTAGGATTAGCAGTTATTTGGAAGGTAAAACTAAAACAAGTGTTTTTTAGTAAATGGGATGACAATCAGGTGTGAGTAGATGCCTTGTTTTATCTACGGAACAGGAATCTGTCAAAGTCTGATCTTCTCAACGTGATCGTAGAAATATATCATGAAAGGAATAAAGGTGATTTCTGAGGACCTCTGAAAAAGAATTTTTGATGCAGGTTGGAAAAAGTTACAAAACCATTTATACAGAATTTGTCCACAGACAGACACATCGAGTACAAATGGAAGAATTTCTTTAAGAGTAAGACATGCAAGGTAAAATTCATGGTAAGTTCTAAACAATTAAAGGCCTCTTTCACAATTGCCAGTGTTTGAGTTCTCTAAATGGAACACTGCTGCACATCTGCAGTTTGCTACACATCACATGGACAAGACAGATAATTATTTGAGAAGATCAAAGACCAAAATAGAACTTTTCAGTTTGAGCGAGAAGCTTTATGTTTGGAGAAAGGAAAATAATTCTTCCTCAATAAATAAATGGCCAAGTATAATATTTTTGTCTCATTTGCTTAATTGGATTCTCTAACTTTTTGCCTTCTGTGGAAAATCTGATGATGTTTCAGAAACATGAAACAAATTGTAAAGGGTTTCCAAACCTTTAAGCATCACTGCACATTGTCTTTTTTGAATGAACAATTGATTTTTGTATCTGGTGAAAAACTGTACTGGACATAAACAAAGGGATAATTAAGAAAACATAAATGCACAGTTACTGTTTGTAACTGTATTAGCAGATTACATTTTATTGTTTACAAGCTATAAAAAACTAAAACACGTCATTAAATAGACTGGTTAATAAAGACATAAGAAAACAAGTAAAAAGACAACACCTGAAAATGTCGTGCGACTGACAGAAGCAGTATACCAAAGAGGAAGCCATTATACTGGAAATGGATGTCTGTATGTCATTACTCAAGGTCAAAACATTCACCCAGTTAGTTAAGAGCTTTTGGTTATGTTGTATTCCTGAGTTCATTAATTATCTAAGGATACGGTCAACGATGAGAAGCCCAAAGTTCCACAACAGCAGTGTAGCCAAGATAAAAGAGGGCTTCCCCAGCAGATCCTTTCCTTTGTCTTCTCGCAAACATTTGCAACATCTAGAAATCCAATGACAGAAGCTTTCATTAGTACATGACAATAAATCCCACTGTTTTAGCATAAACGTCTTCAAGAAAATCTATACTGCAACAACACTTTTTCTTGTTCTATTATGAGATAGCACATGCATAAGAGTTTTGAGATTAACCAGATCTTACTCTTTAACAGCATAAATGAAGACCAGATCGGTGACAATGACAGACAACCTCTGGAACAACACTGTTGCAGGGCTTGCATAATTCAGATTTTGCACCTCCAGCATCTCCTCATCAAAGTATTTCGCAATATGGGACAGCCCATACTCAAACCAAGCAAACAGGGGAGGGTAGTCCAGTGTCCACTCTGATGTCGCCTATAAAATGCACATTTAAATGGCAAAATGAAACCTTAACACTTTGACAGACCTCAATCACATTGAGGAAAGTTTTTGCAAAATGCAATGAAAACAAAAACCTATGGAACGCTATGTCTCTTTAACTGACAAAACCACAAATTCTTCCAACATTTTCACTTAAATGTAATTAATAAATATAAACAATTTAAAAATATGTTGCCTGTAACACACTTAAAATTTGGCACAAATTTCTGAGCCACAATCCATCTATGCTTGCAAAGACTTTTTAGTGGATGATCATTTAATACCCAATCAGCTCACCTGCTTACTGTGCAATATTTCATAATGGTGTAACTTGAATATTCTACAGACTTTTCGCTCTTATTTTCCAGCATACCAAAGTTTTTAAAACGTGTTGGCTGTATCCAAAAAGGGGGAATATATTAAACCTGTTTTAATTTCCATACACTGAATAAGTAGTGAAGGGTATGTTTTAAAACTTATTATAAAAAGTGTGAAAACTTGGGTTTGGCATGTTCCCTTTTAACTTACCTCATAGTACCACTGGGACACTGGCAGAGAGTGAGTAATTGCAAGCCAGTTCCGATGAACTTCAAAATCTGTAGAGTGGCTGAAATACAGTGATTTTGAACAAAACATTTATTGCTTATGTATTGACGGAAGATTACAAGCAGAGAGAGATGAAAGTGAACACACCAATCACACAAAGTGCACTACAACAAAATGTGACCTCTGCATTTAACCTATCACACATGCACACATGGAGCAACACGTGGCTATCAACAGGGCCTGTGGAGCAGTGCTGTGGGATGGTACCTTGATCATGGATACCTTAGTCCCCAAGCCGAGCTTATAAATGTTGGAGCTGTTCCAGCAGTATAAGGGGGACTTGAAGCTGCAACCTTCTGTTTACTAGGACAAGGTCCTAACCACTAGGAATGCTAGATTGGGATTTCAGCTAAATCCATTATACACTGATCAACCATAACATTCACACCATTGAGAGGTAAAGTGAATATCACTGACTATCTAGTTATTTCATTACAATGGCACCTGTCAGGGCGGTGATATATGTTTGGCAGCAAGTGAACAGTCAGTTCTTGAAGTTGATGTGCTGGAAGCATAGTTAATGGGCAAGCACAGGATACTTCCCACTTTGACAAGTGCCTTATTATGATGGCTTAACATCACAAGCCAGAGCATCTCCAAAACAGCAGGTCTTGTGGAGTGTTCCAGGTATGCAGCAGTTAGTACCTACCAAAAGTGATCCAAGGAATGGCAACTAGTGAATTGGCGACAGGGTCATGTTAATGTTTGGTGTTTCTCTCTAATACTGCCACTTGTGAATGTTGACGAATCTACGGTGGAGCAAAAACCGTTCATATTACTGTTTATGAAAATTATGATAACTATATTAGTACATTTCTAATAGTCTGCAAACATGAGCTAGTACAGATAGCGAACAGAGACTGTCTAGGACAAAAAAACCCCACAATTTAAGACGCTACCATTTTCCAGTGTTGCTGAAAACCGTACTTACTAGGCGTTTATGAGGAGACATTTGATGAAGGAAACTCCAAGAGCTAAAGCCACAAACCAGCTCCGTTCACCACTCATGGGCGCAGCCATGACAGCGTCGAGCCGGAAGTAAAGAGAGCTTTGTTTACAACATCGTTCCGGTGTTACACCGCATTTGGAGCAGAAGGAGAAGGAGACATCCTGTGTCCTGCAGCTAAACTTTTGACATGAATTATATTTGTACATGTATAGATTATAAGTTTTATGAGGGAAAAGGCACACCTGACATTTTAATGATTTTCAACAAGTTTAGAAAATATTAATTTTTCTACAGGGCCTTACAGAGACTATAGTACACATCTGTAGGAGGAAAAGGATCCTTACAGAAAGATAAAGGCTGCAGCAATAAAATTATGCTTAGTCACTGGCATGGAATCAAAAATGTTATTAATGTACTTTGTAAATGTATTTAATATACCAGTCATGGTTATCTCGAATTTTAAGTAAATTTAATTTATTTTATTGAAGTTAAACTTACTTTGTGATGAGGCATTTTGACGTTTTTACATTGCACTTACAGTGTTAAGGGACGTGTGTGATAAGGCTACACAGAATTTGTAAGACTAAGACTTCTTACGTCACTGCTAGTCGCTGAATCTGATTGGTCGCCGAACACTGGTCCTTGGGAAGGGAACGCCTCTTTCCGGCTGGGTTACGAAACAGCAGCAACAAAACTGCAATAAACTTTTGTAAAAAAACAAAAGTGGGTTTAGGAAGCCAGAGCTGGCACTGGGGTACCTACAGGGTAATTTGCTCTGACTTAAAATAAAGTTTTATTGAATTAATACTTAACTTGTTTAAAAGTTTACGGGCAAAACAGCCCCGGGTCTGCTATTTTTCGTACACAAGGACTGAATGTAGAAATCGTGCAGGATGGTGTGTTGGGCAGATCTTATGCGCAGACACTCTTATGCTCACTTCAGGCGTCATTTCACGCCTCTACAAATGCGAACAGCAGCACTGTGTGACATTAGACACCCGAGAGGTGAGTTGGGTTTGGTTGTGCTTCAGGACGCACGCATTAAGCTGATTTTTTTGCAATGTGTTAAAGGTCTTTTTTTCTGTCAGTGCTCCGTCTATCGAACAGGACCGCGACATACGACGTACGAAAAGTGGAGCTCACACCACTCGAACAAAGGAAACTGACCTTCGACAGCCACGCACTCGTGAAAGAACTGGAATCGAATGGTACGTCCACATGGATTAGACGTGCGTCTGCCTCTATAAATATCCAAACCATCCTTTTTTGGCAGCATTAACTCTACTGACATGTAAAGTGAATCACATTGACCAATGTCAGTGGGGTGGGATATATTAGGCAGCAAGTGGACAGTCAGTTCTTGAAGCTGAAGTGCTGGAAGCAGGAAAAATAGGCGAGCGTAAGGATCTGAGCCACTTCGACAACGACCTTACTGGCTAGACGAGCATCTCCAAAACAGCAGGTCTTGTGAAGTGTTTCAGGTGTGCAGTAGTTAGCACGTACCAAAATGATCCAAGGCAGGACCACTGGTAAACAGGCAACCGGGTCATGGGCTCACCAATGCATGTGGAGATTAAAGGCTAGCCTGTCTGGTCTGATCCCACAGAAGAGCTTCTGTTGTTTAAAAAGTGAATGCTGAAAGGGGTCAGGACACCATAGCCAGAGCTGTGTCAGCAGCACGAGGGGGTTCTGTCTGCTTTGTGGCATGTATAGGAATGCTGAGCAGGCCCAGTTGACCTTGATTTTGGATCAAGATTGTAAGAGGAGTAGATCTAAAAAGGTGTAAGTGACTTTAAAAGAGAATTTGTTAATTGGCCACAGATGGCAGGAGCTTCAGTTAGAAAGATTGGCTTGACATGGATTGAGTCCACTTGTCCCTGCAAATCAGTTAGGTTATTCCAACTGACAACATTTCTTCTATGATGAAACATTTCTATCCTGATGGGAGAGTCTTTTCCCAGATGACAATACACCCCTCCACAGGGCAAGAGGGGTCCCTGATTGGTTTGAAGAGTATGAAAATGATGGTAATTATATGCCATGGCCTTTACTATCACTACATATTGTTAAACACCTATGGAAGATTTTGGGGCAACAGACCGAGCTCTCTTAACTGTCATCATCTAAACGCAGATGGATGGAATATCTTTTGGTAAAATGGTGTTAGACTCTTCCACTTCAATTCCAGAGATGTGTAGAACCTATGCCAAGACTCACTGAAGCTGTTTTGATAGGTTGTGGTGGCCCAACACCATGCTTAGACACTTACCATGTTGTTGTCACTGTACCCAAATAATACCTAGTCAACAGTAGTCCAGTAATAAACTTATAGGGCTTATAATACATTACATACATTAACTATATTTACTTATTAACTAGTAAATGCATAGATTGCAATAAATTTAGTCCTATTAAATTATCATCTAATATATTATTTATTGACGGATGGGTCAGAAGTCAGTAATTGTACACCTACATAGTGAATCTATATGATGGGTGTACCTGATTAATAGGCAAAAAGAGTCTAAGTACAAAGAAGACATGATTGTGTAATGTTCTGACTATCTGGTGGGTTTATTTTTTATTTAGGCTTTGACAGAAAGCAAGCGGAAGTGATCATGACTGCACTGGTGACGCTTACAACAGCCAACATGGACATTGTATACAGAGATATGGTAACAGGAGCGCATCAGGTAAAGGAAGCAAAGTCTGAATAGTTTAACTCATGAAATGTGCACTGTATTGCTCATGGTTCTCTCCATTTTAGGAAATTGCTTTGCAACAAATTATGGCTCATCTTGATTCCATTAGGAAGGACATGGTTATTCTGGAAAAAAGTGAATTTGCCAACCTGCGCTCCGAAAACGCAGTAAGGTTTCATAAATGTTCTTGAAAAATGAAAACTTCAGTGTACATTCTGTACATTAGGACTGAAGTTTAGCTAAATATATAAGCAAATGCATTTTTTGCAGAATTTTAATATAGGCAGTCACCGTTCTGAAGAAGTCTTTTTCTTTTCTTAGAAAATGAAAACTGAACTCGAACAGATAAAGAACCGTTTGCTTGTGAGTATAATATGTCATTAATTCACATTAACATTCTCCTAATAGGTCTTTTCAAATGGATTATTTAAATATTGTGTTACTTTGTTGAAGGAGGAAAGTCTGAAGATTCGAGCAGATGCAAAACTGGATATTAATCTAGAGCGAAGCAGAGTTACAGATATGGTAGGTCAACATACTGTTTACACAATCGTTTTATTTTTTTAGAACACTAATTCGTTGGTAGCCTCATCTTTATGACGTAAGAAGTCTCATTCATGACGTTCTCATTCATCAGTTCACAGAGCAAGAGAAAAAACTAATGGAGGTAAACAGTGAGTTCCACAAAAAGGTAGGTTTTAAAAGATGTTTTCTTACATTAATGCTGTTAAACTGAAAATGTAAATAGGTGAAAATGTCAGATTTCAGCATGTTTAGCAATACATGGTTACACATAGTCTGTTGCTAATGTGTCTAGAGTGCTGAAATTGAAAGCAGAGCCATAGAAACCACAAAGAAAATAGACATAGAAGTGGCTTCATTGAAAACACTTCTGGAATCACTCAAACTTCAGACTGTCCGATATCTTGCAGGTATGCATAAAACTAGTCATAAGTGTATTGTTTGGTGCAAAATGGAACATTTATTGCTGTGATAGTTATGTAAATTACACACATACCTAAAAACTCAAAGGAAATTGTCAGAATAGAACTGACATCATGTACAATACTAAACATACTTTTTTTCCCCCCAGCATGCATTTTCTCCTGTTTGGCAATTGCTCTGGGTTTCCATCGTTTATGGAAGTGAAATAAATGAAAGAACAAGGTCATCCATCTATTTGTAGTGAAGTATTTTGGCAACATTTCCTTTTTTTTTTTTTTTTTTTAGGAGCAACAATCTTAACTATAAACCTAGCTTTCATTGGTTATCCGACATTAATGTACAATCAACACTAAAGTTTGACCATTAAAATGTTTGACCAACTATTGTGGTGCATTCATTCAAATTGAACAGTTCAGTTGCAGTGCATGTGCCACTTTATTTTGTATTTCCTCATGCAAAGTTCAGAAATTAAGTTATTAATCAGTTAAAAGGTTTTCTTCCAGTGGAGGTTGCTTAGAGCCAGTGAGCTTCATTTTTCAAATTAAAAAATGTAAACCTTTACAGGAGAAAACAGTAATAGAATATTTACATTTAAACACATTTTTCTATTTATAAACATTTCTTGTATTTCATCACTTTGTAGAGGGCAGATGATATGTTCAAATGGAAAAAAAAAATGTTGGTACCAAAAAAAGGTTGTGATGAGCAACACAGTATTTCCTGAAATGTATCCATGATTACGTTTTATTAACAATGACTGCCAAGCAACATGAATCCCAAAAAGCCTAACTGCAGTGGAAGAAAAAGTGGCGCATATATAGATTATAGTAAATTTGTTACATCCTATAAATTCTTAAACCTTGCATGCTTCTTTTTTTAAAATTGCTGAGTGTAAAGCTTAAATAAAATACAGAGACATGAATCAGGAACACTGAACTTTTATTTAGGATAAAAAGCAAAACTGACAAATCCAAACGAGCCAGAATCACACTTTAAGCACTTTTCACACAGACACTTTATCTTAAGATTCATCTTTATTGAATATTTAGTATCTCCAGCAGATTTGCCTGTTATTTTTTTTTTTAACTAAACACATCTTAATTAGAACCAAAACATGTTAATTCAGTGGGTTTCGGACATATATTTACACACTCGGTTTGAGGAAGAAAATTTGCTTTTATTCTTTATTCTTAGTAAATTCTATCATTAATAAATTAATCCCTTTGCCTTGAAAGAACCTTTCTCTACCTAACTTAGAGGCATTATAGAAAAAACAATGTTTAATTTATAAATTATTTAACTGTTGTCCATTCCTCAAAAACCTGTACAAAGAAAAAAAAATCTTGGAGGATGTAAATCCAAAGCTTTTATCAATATTACACAAAGAATACCCAAAATATTTCTTTATTTATAAATTAAACTGTACACACATTTACCCAACATCTTTTTGTACATTTCCTAGGGTCTTCAGCAAAACCACCTGAAATTAGCAGGCAATTACAAATACAAAAATGTATTTACCGTATGCGTAACTGAGGACCCTGCCTCAGTGCTGTCCTATATAAAAAATATTTTTCCTTACAAAAACTCAGCACAACTTAAGTAACCACACAAGACGGATTATTTTAAAGCAGCATTGTTTAGAAAACAATTGCACTAGTTTGTGACTCTCCTTCCAACTTAAGCTGAACCTCCTCTTTTACCGTTACGGTGTCAGCGTTTCCCTCAGCAGGCTCTTCTTTAATACTGGAGCATGATGCCTCACCTTCACTTTCTTGTTTTAAGAAAGCATTTAAAGGGTTTTCAGTGAGCATCGTATTGGGAGATGGTGTGCAATCCACAAAGGAAGATGTCTATGGTGTTTTGGTTTAAAAAAAAAAGAAAAAGCCAAAGGGAAAAAAAAGAAAAAAAAAGAAATAAGTGATTTATAAAGAGACTTCGAACGAAGTGTACAAGAACACAGGTCATTTTTTATTTTTTAATACTTTCACTTGGTAATGCAGACACTTAATAGCATAGAAATTGTAAGACTTGATACACAGTAGTGGTAAACCAATTCAGATGCTACTTCATTCACAAAATGTTTAAGTCAGAAGCCGTGCCTTCTTGCCCATCAAAACAGACTGTCCCAACATTAAAAAAAAATCTGTCTACTACCACCATACATCCACTGTTCTGTCTAGCAGCAAGAATAACCAAATCTAATACTAGAGACCGTGTTCAGTGACTTCCCTGCTCGAACACTGCACTTTATTACTTGTTAAAATTACTTCTTACTTGTGCAAGGAAATTTCGAAATTGCACTGGTCTTCAGCTGGAAAAGTTTAACCCTTTAGCCTACTCGTAACTCAAAGAGCCTCATAAAACTTTTTGCATTCACATCCATTGTGCAAAACAGTAAAATTTCTAGTTATACTTAGGACAAGCTCAGGACACATGCTTTTCAGAGCATTTTAAAAAAGGTGAAGTACCTTCTTAATTCATAAATACTGATCTCTTCACTGAGAAAGTGAGCTATATTAATGTAACAGATTCCTCTCCCCCACACTGCCCTATAAACTCTACAAGCCTCTGAATACTTTAACCAACAAAGATAAAAAGTTGAAATAATATTAAGCATGCATTCAGATGACAGTGAATCAAATTTCAGGGCAACACTTACATTTTTGTAGTCTTCATAACATGAAGGGTGATAGGTCTGAAACGGAGAATTGTAAGTTTAGTGTCAGATTAGAAAATGTATCGGAAATGCACATGTACACATAATGAACATGTAAAAGTTTCGTACCTTTTCATCAACTCTCACTGCATTTTTCAGGTGCCATTCTTCCTCTTCTTCCTCCCAGTACATCTCAAATGGCTCCTGGCATATCTCACATGACTAAGGGTGCAGAAATAAACCAGGACAATGCTTAGACTGGATGTTATATGCCACTTTTCAATGGTCACCCAATTTGCATTGACTTATTTAAACTTGGACAAAGGCTTTAATATAGAGTTTATATAGACTTACTTCATTAACAACATCTGGGGCAGCCTTTACACTCTGGAATTCTCTTTCTTTGGCTGCTTCCTGGGTTTTCTGTACTACTTCCTCGTGGACTTTTTCAAAGAACTGACTTTTTGCCCTCTCCTCAAGATCAGCAATCTCTTCAAATTCAATCCAGTCCTAGAAACACAGAAATTCTCTTTAAGTCATCAGTAAAGTCTGCAGGACTTCCTGTGCAACACGGCACCATTGACACTCCTGTCCAATAATATGAACTGAACACGTTGTACATTAACTTAAATAACTGAATGAAGAATAAATAAAAAGGTACTATGCTCACCGTCAGACTGTAGTACCACCGTCGATGTGTTACTTTCTTACTGACATCTTTCTCTGAGCGATTTTGTCTATAGTGCCAATCCAAGTGATCTGCATAAACATCAGTCTGAGAAGCAGTGAAGCGCATCCCACAGGAATAGCACTGGATGCCAGTGTACAGTTTAGTGATAACAGATTCAAATCTCCTGTTAAGTGAAATATAGAAAAAACATTTAATTCAATCAAAATCAACTTTGTGTAACGTCACATTCAAAGGCAAATGTTGAACAAATGAACACACTGTTTCATGTCATCTAAAGTGAAGCCTGTCAAATCAGGGAGGTTATCATCATCATCTTGTTCCTCTTCCTCTGGTTCATCTTCATCTGGTACACTTTGAGGCGGTGGTGCGGATGTGGACTCTGAAACAAATAAGCAGGTATATGAAGCATAATTCAGTCAAAATAAGCATCAGATTTTCAGTGAACGGGACACTTACCAGTACTTGAATCGGTTTGTGCTGGTTGGATAATTCCACTAGAGATCAGCTTAGCCACCAGATCATTAACATCCATTTGGCCCAGATGACTTTCTGGCTGTAAGAACTGGGAATCTGACACGACAAAAGTTGCCAATAAATTAATTAAATCAATTAAAGCACCACCAGCCCAAAAAACAAAACAAAAAACCAATGCATAACATTGGAATGTATAATGGGTAAGAAAACTAAATCTTACTAGAAGGATTGAAAGGCACTGGGTTTGGTTGTATGAAGTTCTGACTTGGAGCAGGCATCATGCCCATCTAAAAATAAAAAGACAAAGACACCACTTAACTTTCACACAGCCAGACAAAAAGCATATGTATGCAACCAAACACTGACTCTACTCATTACATGTTTGGCAAATACTTACAGGCTGAGGGGGGTTTCCTGCAGCACCAGGAAATTGAGTAATTGGTCCATAAGTATTTTGAAATCCTGAAGGTGTGGAGCCAGGCACATTAAAGTTTGATGCCTGCGAGACATTCTGTTGAATGTGAAATGCTTGTTGTTGACCACCAAATGTATTTGCTGGTGCCATGTTGAAATTAGATGGCACAGCACCAGGATTTAACACTGGGCCTTGACTCTGCTGATCAAACATCGTCTGCTCTTGTGGTCTCAAAGTGTTTTGCATATTTGGTGGTCCACGGTATCTTGGAGGAACCTGTGGCGAGTCAAATTGTGGCATGCCAGAAGGTTGCCCCTCAAATCTCATGGGTGCTGCCTGCACTGGGGTTTCAAAGCACACTATGCCAGTCTGACTCCCTGGCCCTTCGAGTCTCCGCTGCCCTTCAAAATTAACTGGCCCAG
The DNA here is from genome assembly GCA_037974385.1 of Arnoldichthys spilopterus. Lineage (NCBI taxonomy): Eukaryota > Metazoa > Chordata > Actinopteri > Characiformes > Lepidarchidae > Arnoldichthys > Arnoldichthys spilopterus. The sequence continues at coordinate 6,328,905 of JBBPDA010000025.1, read as the reverse complement.
CCGGATACCTCACTGGACCATCAAATCCTCCAGGAGGGCCTTGTGGTATATGTGGACTATCAAACCTTGTAGGGCCAGGAAATCTGTTTGACTGTACTGGATTATCGTACCGCATTGGCCCTGGACCATCAAATCTTCCGGGACCCTGTTGCCCCATTGGACCATCAAAACGACTTGATCCTGGTCCATCAAATCTTCCTACACCATGAGCCTCCCCAAATCTTGCTGGCCCATGTGGCATAGGTTGGTTATCATATCTTTCTGGGGCTTTAAGTAGAGGGGGCCTTTCAAACCTGTTTGGTCCATGGGTGTCATATCGACCATGACTATCATATCTAGAGGGGCCATGTCCACCAGGACCATCATATCTTCCTGGACCAGTATTTCCCTCATATCTGCCTGAAGGATGAGGTCTAGAAAGACCCTCTGATCTTTGCTGTGCCATGTGGCCATGTGGCCCTTCAAATCCAGGGTGGGAATTCTTGTGCCCATCGAACCGTGGTGGAATTGTCATTCCATCATGCCTTAGAATATTTGCCTGCATGTTAGGCCCTTCAGTAGAGTGAGGTGGTGTTTGTCCAGGAGATTCCACAAGGCTTCGTCCACTTCTTCCTGGTCCTGAGATCACATCATGCCTTAAAGGAGTGTCTAAACTTAATGGACCATCACTTTCTGGACCTGTACCAGAGTGAACACTATTGGGACTTTCAAACCTAGGACTGATCCCTCCATCATCAAATTGGTCAATTTCTAAGGGTGGTGATGACCCTTCAAATTGCACAGCTGAGGATTTCACAGAAATTCCTTCACAGTTCACTGGACTTGGAGAATTTCTGATGAGAGGTCCTGTTCGTGATGGTGGTCGGTCATTCCTTCTAGGATCATCATGCCCTGAGAAAGGTTTAAGTGTATCACTGCCCTTTTTGTGTGCATCTGCAGTCTCGCTGAGAAGGTCATCTTCATGTTGAGGCCTACGATGAAGCATGTTCTCACTCAGAGGTGAGTTCTGGCGAACTGTAAGTAAATAAAAAGAAGTTATAAACTGACTACACCCCATGTATCCAGAATGTTCTAAAACATTACAGCTACTTCAAGTTCTACAAACAATACATTCCACTAGAATTATTAAAATGCACATAAAAGATTCTGAACTAAAGCAACAACAACATCTCCAATTCATACCACCTGCATTAAAATAATTGTTTCCCCCTCATTTAGACAGATTTGTTTAAACTTAACTAACAGATTGATTAACTACCTGGACGCAGCAGTTGTGTTCTTTTCAGCTTAGATTTGTGCTCAAAGTAGGAAAGCTCAGCATCAGACATGTGTCCATGAGGTGGTTTCCTTTTTGCTGGGTATGCACCATCATCACTTGATCCCTCCCACGAATCAGAACGCTGTCTTTCTTCTTGATACTGAAAAATCTGCTTGATTTGATGGGCTACATTGAGGAACTCATCATGAGATAGCTCTCCATTAGCCAATCTTTGGCTGGCCTAAAAGAGACCATGCACAATCAAAAAAGAGCAGCCATTGTTGGTGCACACACAGAACAAAGAAGTACATCAAGTAGCAAACTCATTTAAAAGGATGAAATCATGGTTTACTGATCGTGGTGAAGGGAAAATAAGGTCGTCGTTATGTACATGGATGTACATGAACACACGTATTGATGTTTGCTCTGTAACTGCCCAATGCTTCAGTCCACGAATTAAAATCAAGCAATCAAGTAAGACAATTGTCACTGCATCAAACATATACAAAGTTTCAATTTCAATGTTTGTTTGACGTGCCAAGCAAACTAGTGAATTGGGACCATCTAATGATATATAAACCCCCAACCATTATGGTTGTTTATTTGCATAACAAACTATGCAGGTCACATTCCATTAAAAAAAGGGTATCAAATTGCTATACATGTACACAATCATTATAAAGAATGCGGTATGGATAAAGGCCAAATGACTGAAGTCTACCTTTCGTAAAAGATCTCTTTTGTTAGCAGAATTAAGCACTTCTGGTATCTGCAAATTGGCATCAACACTTAGCCGGGGCTGTTTTGGTGTCCGAGGTGTTGCAGGTCGTTGATTGCTGCTCCAGGTTTTATGCCTCTGAGGTGCTGGTTTGCCATGTGAGAGATCTGTATCAGGCTGTTTAAGTCTGTGAAAGAAAGAAAGAAAGAAAGAAAGAAAGAAAGAAAGAAAGGCACTTAACTATGCTTCCATATTCTTCTACACAACCTACCTGAACTAAAGATCAAGAGAAAGTGGGTCATGTAGCAAGACAAGGACCCTAAGCACACGAATTGTTCTACCTTAGAATTGTCATGAAATGACCTAAAGCAGGAAGTTCAAGTAAGAAAAAACCCCAACATCCAAGAGCTGAAATCTGCTAAATGCTGTAAATGTAAGAGCTGAAGCAATGTCAATGCACAGGACTTAATATTTGCTAGAAGAGTTTAGTTGTAGTTACTGTTGTACAGGAGGGTCACGCCACATGTTGGCAAGATTCACATACTTTTGCTTTGCACATATATAGGAAATTTTATAATATATGGCCAAATAAACTGCCAAGTACAACATTTTTAGTTAAACACTATCTGTAAGCTTATGATGTTCCAAGACATGTTTATGCAGAGAAACATTTTTGAACTGAATATTTAAAAAAAACAAAAAAATGTAAAGTTACATTTACTACTTACGGTTTATTTTCTTCCCATCCACTCCTCCATCTCTTGGCTTCTTTTGAACTTTTATGCTCGGCAAGTGACTGTCTCTGTGCATCTCTGTGCTCAAGAGATCGATCCTCAAGTGGTCTTTTTAACCGTCTTTGTTCAGAAAGACTCTTCTTAGCTGTACTTCGGTCCTCTCTCATATTTAATTGTTGAGCGGAATCCTCATTGTGTGGATGTTTGTTTAACATTCTACCCTTTCCAAATTTGGAAGGTGGAGTGATGCTCCTTGTGCGTCTCTTTGGAGATCGCCTATCTTTTCTTTTGGGAGAATGTGCAGGTGGGGAACGAGACCTTGATCTTTTTCGGATATTGGCTTTACTGACTTTAATTTCTTGTTTCTGAAATGCCTCAAGTCTTTCATGCTTATTCAGGGAGCCATTGACAAGTTTGCCTCTGGAGTTTGTGGATCTCTGCTGTTCAGTGGCTTTCAAATCGTCCCGTTCTTTTTTCTCAGATCTTTTCCGCTCCTTGACATCATCCTCTTTCGTGTCCATCTTTTCATGCATTTGCTTCCGCAACCTTGGATCTTTTTTACTAACATCAGAGGTCTTGGTGTGTTCAGGTTCAAAATCTTTATTTTTATTAGGGATACCTTTTCTTGATGGTGATGCAGATTTGGATTTAGCTTTATCTTCAGTTGTGGATGTATCTTTTTTTGGTATCCTCATTGGCTTACTTGGTCTATCTGTGGATGTCACTCTTTTGTCAGGTACATTAACACTTGGTATAACTGGACTCTCCTTCTTGTATGTCCCTTGTTCCTTTGAGTTTAATGATGGTGCAGTAGACCTGTTTAATCTAGGATCTCTGGTTGACATCTTGTCTCCCTGTGCTGGAGGCCATGATTTGGTGTATGGTGTAGGAACTGGCTTGCTGACAGCTGAAACTGGATCAAACTGGCCTTGAACACTGACCGGTGGGTGGGTTGTACTGGCAGCCTTGAGGGGAAAAACATACATTATAACTCACTTTAAACAAATACGGTGTCTTCAGGTTGGAACGTAAGGGAATGTGAAATTCAGAATACAAAATCCCTGAGAAACACTTTAATACAACTTAAATCAACTGCAAGGCATAAGGGCTTTCACAATAATATATTGGGAACTGACAATGCCCATCATTATGTGGGTAAGTACTGATGTACAGAACTCACATCTAGTAGCTCTTTTGCATTCTCGTATGTATATACAAATATATAAACTACAGAACATCTCCTTTGTAATGGTTGTGCCATTAAATACATTTTACACAATATATACTAAAACAATATTATTGAACTTACCAGCTGTGCTTTTGTTTGTTCAAGCTCAAGTTCTATCTTCTTCTGCTGAAGCTCTAACAATTGCTTTTGCTTAGCAAGCAACTGCTGCCTTATTATTTGTTCCTGTGTCAAGTTCTTCTCAACTGCTGTGGGATGAACCTGAGGTTGTGGTGTAGCGACCCTCGCAGGTGCTACTTCTTCAGTCTATGCAAAGAGAGAGCATATATTTTTAGACACTAGACTATACCCTATATAGTGGAAATTTAAAAATGACTGTTTTTCTTCAAATCATCCACTTACCGGCTTTAAAAACTTGGGATTAACATGGATGCTGGCATTCACATTTGGTGGTAAAGGTTTAATAGGCCAAGCTGGATCAACAGAGTTCACACGAACATCTAATGCATACAGCTTCTTCAAGGGGAAAATATCATCCCATGTTGAACGCAACTTGAAGAGACTTTTTCTAGTGTTCTCATCCACCTAAAGCAAGGCAAAGGGAAAAAGGGCTGACTATTTACTTGGCAGATAACGCAACCAAATGTCAGAATACAGTAACAATTTAAATAAACCATATTCATATTACAAAAAAAGGCTCAATCTCTATAGCCAATGGAAAGAAATAAATTGTGAAATGACCTCATCAAAATGAATATATGGTCTGTTCATATGTGATCTTGACAAAGCATGAGCATATAGGAGTTTTAATTGTTAGCAACACCAAGGGCAGATATAAAAGAGATAGGTACCTTCTCAAAAACACATATAAAGGAAGTGACTAGGTTTTTAGCAAACACTTCAAGGTACTCTCCTCCAACATTCTTCACTATGGAATCCACTAAGTACAAAACAGGAAGCTTCTCAGCAGATGGTGCCTATAGTGATAGAAAACTGACAAGTTTAGTGCACAACATGAGATAAATGTACAGTTACAATCTGATACTCCATTTAAGCTTGTGTCCTTTCTCCTTTGGTGTTAAAAAAGCAGCTGTTGAACATGGATAAAAAAGGAGGAAAAAAAATCCCCCCAAAAATTGACGGTCAAATCCATTTTCTTCTCGAGTCCTTTCAAAAAAACAAAAAAGACAATTAAACGGTTACAACTGTAGAAATCCTTTTGGAGTGTTGGGGGTGAAGAACCCACGTTTGCAGGGACACATGGTAACCACCATGCATGGACTCCAACTGATGGGGGAGGGATGGAGGAAGAAAAAAAAATTATTCCACTTGGGGGGGAAAAAAATGAAGCCAGCATGGATCTTCAGCGATTGCGCTCCAAGGGAGATATTTGTTTGAGGGATATCCATATTACTTGCTTTTATTACTTATTAGTAAAGTCACTTAAACATTTTGGAAGTGTTGATCTTTTTGCAATAAAGCTTTTATGGAAAACGGGAAAAAGTAACATGTCGAGATTTCATATTAATGTGTTGCGGTGGTCCATTTAAACATGTTCGTTTAAACATCAATGCAAGAGAATTTTTGTATTTAAAAAAAAAAAAAAAAATCCAATGAACTTTTAACCTAAGACTACTGATTGAAACGTGCCTTTCAAAATAGGACATTATTGAAGTTGTTACATCTGGTCACAGACTGGAACTGTAATCGGACAATTAATGCTTGCTTAAATTACCTTACTAAGAGACAATACACATCTGAGGCAAAGTATTAAAAGTTGTAAGACCATTTACCACAAACTTAAAATTACAGGCAGGTGTTCCACAACAAAAAAATTACACTGGTAAAGAAAGACAAAAGCACATTTCACATATTTTATTGTCACATTTATGTACCATTTATTAACAGTGAAATCAATGAAGGAAGATTACTCAGCAATCTAAACACGCCAAGATCCCTTTATTTAGAAATACAAAAGACAAGTGGCCCACATAACTAGATCTCACTTTAACGGACCACAGTATCCACCTCCAGACAGCTTACTGGTGCAAATTACTTTTTCAGGTCACATTAACATTAAAGTAACTTACACTTAATATTTTATCCTTTTCACCCGCAAGAGCCTTAAACATTTCAAGAACAGTTAGGTAACTAACTAAGTAGTTCCTACAGTGATCATCAACTGGGAGAATAGTGTAGCCAAGTCATTTGACCACGGTTCTGCTCCACATGTAGTGCAGTTACTATCACCACTTAATTAGTGGCTACTAAGAAATTAGAGCAAGTAAACCAGACTACAATTAAGAAAAAACGATGAACTATACCGCCATATGGCTACTAATTTTGTACTGTGGATGAATATTGTTTCACTAGCCGTTTTTATTATTTTGCATTACTGGTGCGATCATTTTTTCTTTAGACGACAAAGCGCCCGTATACGTCTGACAAATGTTGCACAAGATAACGACAGGACTTCTATGCAGGCCTAACCGCCTCAAACCCTGTAGTCTGATAACGTCGGTGACAAACTGTGCAGATGTGTAATCACGACCAAGTCAGCAAGATAACACTTAGACATTTGTGAATAGTCTGTTGGGAGTTAAAAAAACTGGTTTGGGGAGCAAACATTCGAAAATAAGCGGTTAAAGCTAAAGCTACGCAGCTTTCCTAACTAAACAGCGCAGACTTAACTTTAGCTAACCTGCTTCCAGCTAGCATGCTAACGTGACAAATGTTGACTCGTGTGGCTTCATTCTGCTAAAAAATACTGTGCTTATAACTAAATCAACATGTGTTTGTGGTAGATCAATGTTACGCTAAACGAAATCTGCAAAGCAAACAGGTCGAATACACGGGGCGTTTCGCAAATTTAAGCGACGAAGCGAAGTTGCCAATCACACCCCGCGCCAACTAGCCTAGCGAAAAGAAAAACCTTCAACGTCCCGCGTACGTTATTAGAAAATAAACATTCACCTAAGAAATGCGGTTTCAGTTTTTTTTTTAAATTAGCTAAATAATGTTGGTTACAGTTTATACACATTTCTACATGAATATGCAATTGACTGGCCTTCGTAATCAAGGCCTTTATTACACGATTAGCTGACGTGCGCGGCATGGCAGCTTAGCTAACAAGCTACAACGGCCTGCGCTATACAACGAGGACAATATGGCCGAAAGAAAACAAACGACAACAAAATAAACTATTTTCATAAAAACCTTGGCAATTTGCGCTTCAATTATTGCGACGATATCCTTGGTGAACTGAAGATTCTCCTCGGCTAGGATGGTCAGCATGTTGATATGCGGTTTGCTGTTGAAAGTCAAGTCTTCCAAAGACGACTGGTACTCTCGACAGGCGTCTTCCCTCGCCGCTTCGTCCGACATCTTTGAACTGTGGACCTGAGGCGGATTTTCGAGGAAACTCTACTTTAAATGAGCATAACCTCTGATAAAGTCCATGTAAACATTCGTCGTTTTCCTTCCTTCTTCTTTAAAGGCGAATGTCGTGCTCTTAAACTCGCGTTTTCCTACGAAACGTCGGTTTTCTACCAAGCGCTAGAAAATGTCCGTCCTCTTTCAACAGTAACGTGCGTCACGCAAAAAAAAGGTTCTGGACGAACACTACGTCACAGGGCGGTGATTGGCTGCGTTCGGGTTGCGTAAGCGTTTTCAAAACATAAACTAGTGTGAATCATCTAAAGCAGCTTGCAAACACCTTACACTGTTGTTCCCCGATTTGGACGACGCATGCGCTCACTGAGAAACTAAATTAACACTTTGTAAATAATCATTTTCAGTTTTAAAGGTTTCAGTTAAAGGATGTTAGTGTGGGTGTAACGTGCCACGATAGTAAGTACACGTGTTTTAAGCAATTTCATGGAATTATCTTTGTAGAAAACAAAATTCACCATAATAAATATATATTTTTTCCAAGATTGCTATTACTGTATAGCTTTCACCCATCTACATTTTTAATGAAAACATTACACAGTGAAACTATAAATATAATACATTATCCTAGTAGTACCACATTAATGTAATGTTTATTAGACATCTTACAAACATTTATCCAATCTTTCTTTAAGCAAGTGCTCCAGTATATTGTAGCTGGAAGGACACCTTATGATTTCTTCAAAAATTCATTTTAAATATGCTGGAAAGTTTAATAATTTATCATTTTATAATCATTAAACATATTTACTATTTGAAGTGAAGTGAAAGTGACTATTTGTCATCGTGAACACACTCAAGCACCACAATGAAATGTGACCTCTGCATATAACCCATTACACGTACACACGTGGAGTAGCAGGCAGCTACCAACAGTGCCCGGGGAGCAGTGTAGTGGGATGGCACCTTGCTCAAGGGTACCTCAGTAGTGCCAGGATTCGAACCTGCAACCTTCAGGTCCCAAAGGCAGTGTTCTAACCAACAGGTTGTCATGGTGAACACACTCAAGCACCACAACGAAATGTGACCTCTACATTTAACCCATTACACATGCACATATCAACCCTTGGGCCTTCCTCTTTAATCGTGTCTGGCAGCTCCATCATCAACACCCTTTTCCCAATCTACTCAGTCTCTCTCCTCCACACATATCCAAACCAACTCATTCTAATTTCTTTGAGTTTGTCTCAAAACTTTGCAACCTGAGCTTTTTATCTGATATACTCATTTCTAAGCCTGTCCATCCTCGTCACTCCCAACAAAATCTTAGCATCTTTAACTCAGATTTTGCGGATGATACGGCCATCATGGTTGTATCAGGGACGACCAAGAAGAGGAGTACAGGAATCTGGTGAGGAACTTTGTTGTCTGGTGCCACACAAACTACCTGCAGCTTAACACCTCCAAGACCAAGGAACTGGTAATAGACTTTGGGAGGTCCAGACCAAGTCCACGACCAGTTCGTATCAAGGGAGAGGAGGTGGCGGTGGTCAACACCTACAAGAACTTCAGGCTGTGGGTGGACAATAAACTGGACTGGAACCACAACACACAGCACCTGTATAAAAAGGGCCAAAGCAGGCTGTACTTCCTGAGGAGGCTATGGTCCTTCAACATCTGCAGGAAGCTTCTGTGGATGTTTTACCAGTCTGTGGTTCCTAGTGCCCTTTTCTTTGGTGTGGTGTGCTGGGGGAGCAGCACTGCAAAAAAGGACTCAGACAGGAGGGCCAGCTCTGTGGTCGGCATGAAGCTGGATACTCTGGTGACAGTGGCAGAGAAGGGGACGTTGAACAAACTGCTTGCCATTATTGACAATGCACACGGTCATAAGCAACCAGAAGAGTCTGCTCAGTGACAGGATGCTTCTCCCCAAGTCTAGAACCAGCGGACCTAAAAACTCCTTTGTCCCACACACCATCAAACTGTTCAACTCCTTACTGGGGGGCAGGAGGGGGAACAGAAGGACAGAAGAGGAAAGGACAGAGCAACTAGCCTAAACAACACAACTGGACAATCAAACATTAGGGATAAAGATAAAGATAACCTTTATTAGTCTCACAAGTGGGAAATTTGCATAGTTACAGCAGTACAAAAGGTAAGAGCAGTGATAAAGCAATAATTAAAAAAAACTATACAGCACAATAAGTAGAAGAGAAAACTTTACAAAAAATATAAATAGACATGTGTATGAGAAAAAAACAGAAGAATAATTGCACCATGGTGAATATTACATGGAAGAATATTGCACTGAATATTGCACAGAATATTGAATATTGCACAGTGAAGTAATAATAATAATAGGATAGTGCAATGGACTACATAACAAAACTGTGCAAGTAACCTGTGCAATAATAATTTTTATTACTGAACATGAACATCACTGTAAAAAGAAAACGAATTGAAATGAATTACAATTACTTAAAATTACTTATTACCTCTGCAATAATTATTGTAATTATCTATTGTGCAATAATAATTACTCACAATCACATTTTTGCCATCATCCCACAACTTATCATTACTCTGCGTGACTTCTGCTACTTTTACACTTTTATACTTAACCTTTCTTATTTTTGCTTATATATTTTATATTTCTTCTTTTTTTATTTATTAATTCCTTTTCATTTATAACTCTTTTACAACTATGCCAGTGTACTGTTGCTTGAAAACTGAATTTCCAGAAGAAATCTTCCCAAGGGATTAATAAAGTTTTAGTCTATCTATCCATCCATCACTGCCACCTTCTACAAACCATATAGCATAGCTGGTCTCACTAAACCTTCCAATTTACTCTTGCTGGCACCCGTCTGTCAAAGAACACACCTGCTACTCTTCTCCACCCACTCCACCCTCTCAGCACACTCTTCTTAAACTTTTCCACACTCCCTATTACTCTGGACTGTTAAACCCAGGTTTTTAAACTCCACCATTTGTGCCACCTCTACTCCCTGCATCCTAACCACTCTACTCTCCTCCCTTCCATTCACACACATGTATACAGTCGCAGGCCTAGTCACTTTCAATCCTCCCTAAAGTTCCGTTTTCGCTACAAATCACAATGTCAAGACCTACTGAGACATAAAGAGCACTGCAATGTCACACACTGTACTGTAATCTACCACCATACTTCATACTTCTTTGCTTTTAATTCTTTTTTTCCCCCAAATGTTTTCAACAAATTATTTGGATTTTTTTTTTGGATATTTTTAATATCACAATTACAATCAAAAGACAAATGAAACTTCTTGTTCTGACACATATAAATATAGATTTCTGGGGACTGTTCAAATTATATTAAGAAATCTCTTGTGTTAAACTGCAACCTTATATAAAACTAGAATTTCACATGTATACAAGTTATGACAATGTACAAATGGAGGCAAATGTAAACTAGTAGCCTTGCTGGTGTAGTGTACTGTGCTTTTTAGCACAAAACTAATTGCAGCGCTACCAAGGAAACAAAATGTTATTCTTGTGACAAAATAATGCAAATGTTTTAAAATATAAATAATGGAATTTGCTCTTTAAAAAAAAAAATCATTAGTTATTTCATTAAGCCACAGACAGCATTCATTTACAAACTTAGTTCATGACTCAAAAAACACACACAAGGTTACAGGAACTTATAATGTACAGCTGAATTGTACTAGAATTAATTATCAAAAAGGTCTCTGGACCATTCATTCGTGTTGGTGGGTAAAACAAAGTCTTCACATTGATGTTCTACACCCCCTTGCACCTCAGAGGGACCTGCAGAATTTTCTGAAGCAAAATCAATATTCTCAAACACAAAATCAGAACTATGGATTCGATTCAGTTCTGGTTTTACTGCTCTGTGCCCTCTAGCATTGCTGTGGTTATCACGAAGTCTTATACCAGTTGTACAAGTAATTCGTCTCTTAGAACATGGTGAGCTTGAGCGCCTTTTGAGTTCATACTCCTGTCCATACGAGTGGTGGTGATATGGATATGCAATGGGGGTTGACTGTAAAGAAGGAGCAAATTGGACAGAGCTGAACACATTATGCTCAGAAATTTTTCTATTCATGAGACAATCTTTCTTTACTTCCTTACAATCTGTGACAGTCCTATCGGTTATATCTGGAATACTTATTTCTACACTGCTTTGGTAAAATAGATCATCTGAGCAATTGTATTCATCCTCATGACCACCAGATGTACTTTCTTGCCCTTTCATGCTTTGACTTGGAATTTCAGGACAAACTGGATGACAAATTTCTTTGACGTCTTTGCCTTTTTTATGATATTGTAAATGACCCAAGCTATTTGAGATTATGTCCTTTATGTCTAAACTGGAGTCTTTAGGGACCGGTGACACTTTTGGTGTACTAGGGACATGAGGTTTAGATAAACAAAGGATTCTTCTCTTACAGTGAATTCTTTTGTGTGACCTTTCATTGGCTTTTCCTATCATATTGGTGATATTGAGCAATGGTCTGGGGACACAATCCACTTTTTTGGGTGTGGCTTGTTCTCTTTCATGTGTTTTCCACTTACTTGGTTTGAGTACATCGGTGCTAGCTTGCTCTGAAATTTGAGGCTCTATGCTGACAAAACTTCCTAAAGTTTCTGATAGTGGAGCATTCTCTAAAACAAAACTTGCATTTTGACCGGAAAGGCTGAAAGATGATTTTTCAAAAAAGGATGCATCACGTTCAGGTAATGTCTGTGAGGACCAGTAATTGGAGAATGACCTTTTAAGCTGATGACCACCTGACATGGTGTCCATGGGGTTTAGGGTCTCATTTGCAACTAAAGTAGTGTGGGCAACTGGCAAATCTAATTTATCAGCTTCTGAGGACAATGTGGATGACAACACAGGTGAACTGCAAGGTCTGTTACATGTTCCAAAATATTGAGAAGTACTGATGGTGTGACGCTTTTCTGACGCATACTGTGCACCATTCTTACTTTTACCCTGATCTACTGAGGTCTGGGACCCTAAACACAGCTCCCTTGTAGGCCCCTCTGGCTTGGCTTCAAGCAATGTTCTATGCACATTTTGGGACAGAACACATTCAGCATCATCCACGGTCAACTGTGGTAAGGAGTGCCCACTTGTTTCCTCTGTAGAGACACATAATACCACATCTGATGTGGGTTGCCATAGCTGAGTAAGTCCTGCACTGCTGGTTTGTGAGTTTGATCGTATACATAACGGAAGAGTGTTCTCAAAGCTGTCCAACACTGAATCTTTCTGACAAACAGCCTTGTGAGATGCAGAAGAACTTGGAGAGGAAGAAGCTTGCAAGAGTTTTTGCAAGTAATCAAAAACGGTCATCCCTACAAAATCTCCACTTGCTGAAATTAGTTGACATGCCACAAACTGCGCAGATCCATGACCACAACCCAATGAAGATGCGTGTTCATTTAACAAACAGCATTCAGCATCAAGACCAGACAGCTGTGGAACAGAAACACAATAAAATAATATAAAAGAGTGATCATGTAACTATATTGTACATTTACTAAACAAATATAAAGAAGACATCACACCTTAAAACCAAAAACAAACGTTTTTCCAATAAAGCAATCATCTACTGCTTTCAGTAGTAGTTGCTGTACACTCTGGGGGCCTTCTGGTTTTTCAGAATCAATAAACCTATAAAACATACTGAATTAAATCTTAGAAATTGATCAGGAAATTTCAAGTAATACGTTGAAATAGGCACCATTTGTAATTTTGAAACAATGGCAGAAAAGCTTACCTTTGCAGCTCACCAGCAGTAATACCAAAGAAGGAATTTAGGCAACCTCCAAAAACCGTCACGCCAAATATATTTCTTCCTCGAGACACTTTAACTGACAGCCTGTATCTGTAGTCCACATTATGTCTATCACACGTGAAGCCGCATTTAATACATCTGCTTCTGTAAGACAACATGCACACAGTTAATATTTACCCTTGACTGGCCATTTACTCTTGGTTCAAAAACAAAATTAATTATATTCTAAGCATTAATGACAGTGCCCAAATGGTTTGAAAATGCAGATGTGATTTCAGAAGAAGTATCTGTATTAGAGCTCTGGGGTTATAAATAAATTGCGATTATAAAGGTCAATACCCTCACTTTTTTTTATTAAAATGTATATTAGCTGCATGTTGGGTCCTCTATGGTTATAATTATAGCAAACTGTAATTCAGCTAGTTCAGATTATGATATTGCCATTTTGAAGGTCAGATGGCATATCCAGTGGGGCTCAATGGGTACTCTGAGTAAAGAAATGGTGGTTTATATATATAAAATCTGAGCTAATGTGTTTATTAGATGAGAAAGATGATCTGTGAATTGCATTAAAGGGGATTTTTACCGGTTTGTCAAGACTTTAGAAAGTTCAGGCATTGAAATGTAAATAAAGTCATGTAGAACTGTTAGAGTGGTAAATGATAGGAACCAGAGGCTGTATCAACAAAATAAATACCTTTACAAAACGATTTCTTTATTTAATTTTATATTTAATTGTATTAATGGCAAATCGCTTTCTTTGGGGAATATTTAGCCTTACAGCGCCCTCACTGTACAACTCCGCCATGAACAGATTTACAAATATATACAGGTTTTTCGACCAAAACCTGATCTCCGATTCAACATAAAACAGTGTCTCGGGAATTGAGCAGCTACCTGAAACCACCGTGTATAACACCTTTCTGTGAGACCGTTAAATCGCAGCAGCTCACCTTAAATTCACACTCTGAACAACTATATTTACGTCTAAACAATATAACCCCCCCTCCCATACAAAACCATTTAACATGTTACCTTGAATCAGAATCTTCTGCTGACCTGGACAGGCAGAACTTACAGCACGGATACAAAACCCGCGTATCCTGAAGCGACACTATACTGCAACTGACCAAGATTTTTTTAGTGCACATTAATAAATGATGAGGAAATCTTTCAATACACTGTACGAATAGTTAGTGAAACCCAGCCGCCCAGTAACAAGTACATCAACTTCACTAACGATAAACGTGTTCGCTCACAACAAGCAAGTAAACAACTAAAACAACTAAAGTTCGCGGTTACACGACTTCAACAGACGCCCTTCCTGGTCTTCTTCCTCTGTCTCTGCTTGCGAGAATTTACAGCTGCAATTTTATATCGCCACCTGCTGGAGAAAGTCATTAAGTCATTATCAAATTCTCTAAACTTACTATGATCGCTATAATCGGTGATAATTAGGATAAAATATATTCTGCTTTTATGTAATTGCGAGAAAAACATTTATTTTTGCACCTGTTTTACTACTGCAAAGTTTAAAAGACCGATACATATGTAGTAACCGTCAAGCAGGTTTAAGGACTAATAGAGTAGCAGTAAAATGTGTTAAATAAGCACGGCGGTACTCTTGGTATAATGTTATTTCTGGAAGATCAGGGTTAATGCAGGCTGCGTTAAAACACTTTGCACACTTTCAGAGCCAGTTCCGTTTTGATTCGGGGACAAATTGGCACAACCGACAATAACCCGGAACCTTACAAGCAGAACGCATGTAACTACCCGGACTACCACGAAAGAGAACCGGCGCGTTTTTTGATGGAGCTGTGTTTGTTATTTTCTGGGGGGCGAGTTTCAAAATATAGATTTGTTCCTAAAAACAAACAGTTACTAGGTGTGACATTCGCATTCAATATTCAACATGTTGTGCTAATAATTGATAGTTTAAATAGTAATAATTATGTTCTTGACTTATCTAAAGAAACTCGTAGTTATTCAGTAAGCTTCTGGTTTTTGTTTGTGTAAAACGCTGTAAGTCATAAGTCTGCTTATAAGATTTTTTGAAGGCAAGTTCTGTTTCAGCCACTGAATGAAGTGTTAACACATTAGATACCAGCTGGTGTGATGAATAGTTTCGCATCGAAGAAGTTTTATTTGGGACAGCGTGCCATCACACAGAGGTGTGGGTAAGAAAATGCTGACGATCTTTGCGGATTCATTATCACTGACCTGAATTACTGGGAATTAGAGACTAATGTGAGAATACTTGCTGAAATATATATGTAATGATACTTTTATGTATATTATTTCATTATTATTTCTCTTCAAGCTGATTCTTATACATATCTTTATTTACGCCTTTTATACATAAATATTCAAGAGGTTTGTCACATACATAGTTATACAAGTACAACATGTAGTGAAATGTACCCTGATCATTCCTGAGACTGTGAA
>JBBPDA010000025.1:6280371-6309430 GCA_037974385.1 Arnoldichthys spilopterus | reverse complement strand
ATATAAGTTAAAAAGGAATTAAAAAGTAAAAAATATTACAAAAGAAATAGAATATGTATTATAAAATGTAAGCAAGTAAAAATATGTATAATAATAAATAGAAAACTAACACTAAACAATAAACAGACCAAATGAGTTTTAGTAAAAAAATGCAGCTCAGAGTGCTTCCCTATATAAGAAGATATTTAAGGACTTGTCATGGTCATTTCCATCATATTTCTGTTCTGATTATACTCCAGCCTGTTTCTAACAGTTTGTCTGCAGAAGACCAACCTAAACCAAGACAAGCAAAGAACTCTCACCAGGTACAGCCTTCTGAATTTGAAGTGCAGAAGAAAGAAAATTGTGATAGAGTTTTTATTAAGGTAATGCATCACTATTTATTAAATAACAACAAAAAATCACTACAGTTCTATTCTGTTCTCCTGAATTAAAAAAAAGCTTCTTGTACTTGTAGCAAAGCAAAAAGGAACAGTGGATGTCTGCCGATTCAGCTTTTGCAAAGGCTGAGGAGAATTTACCAGATTTGAATGTGGTTGAATCTAAACTGACCAAAGAAACACATTTTCATCAAAGCTTTGCGCCTGCCAAACAGACAGGATCAGATTATTGGATGCCAGAGAACAGAGTTAGCCTGTCTGAAAACACTGAAAATGGTCATCACTTACCACAAATGCAAAGTGGAGAAAATATCAGGCCCTCATGTCCAGGACTGGCATCACCCCTGCAAGAATTTAGCAGAGAAGAAACACATGCAAAAAAGGCAAAGGACTGGAAAGACCTGGCACAGAGGTTGCTATTCAGTGAAACAAAAAGCAGCAGGGCAGGAAAGCACTCACGTGAGATTAAGTCCAGAGAGGAGGAGTCAGAAGTCAGCCCTGATGGCCCAATAAACACCACAAAGGATTTCATTCTCTTTAATCCAGCACATTTGGGCACTTCCAAAGAAAAGCCTGGTTTACAGAAACGGACTGTTGGAAACATGTCTATCTCTGTGCTCACGCCTCCTCCTGGTCTGGAACTGAGCTCACTGGGTGGCTCACAGATGGATGCAAGTAAGGTTCCATTTTCTCTAGCACATCCTAATAAATTGTAAGCTGTATACATTATGATCTGTGTACAGTATGGATGGAAATCTCTAGGCATGATTTGTTTTTCCTTTCAATTAAGATTCAGTTATAGAACTTGCCTCTTTATCCTTGAATTCTGTGTCATTTTATGACTTTTTCTTGTATTTGTCAAACAACTTTACAAGTAGCATTAGTTTAGTTTAACCTAAATGTAGGTGTGATATAAAAAATATAATTTTTGCCTTATAGTATACTTCACAGTATTTACTTTTTCTGACATCTGTGGGCAGTGGTGGCCTACTGGTTAGGACACTGCCCTTGGGATCTGAAGGTCGCAGGTTCAAGTCCTGGCCAGGGCAGCACTGAGGTTCCCTTGAGCAAGGTACCGTCACACTACACTGCTCCATGTCTTGGAAGTCGCTTTGGATAAAAGCGTAAGCCATATGTGTAAATGTAAATCAGATCTGTTGGTACTGACAACAAAAGAATCAGAATCAAAAATTGTATGAAAATCTGAGCACTAAGTACAGATTATTTTTATTTACTATTTCACACACTATATGCACTATAAAAGGGCTAATAATTATCTATTTGTAATAGAACATGTAGTTATAAAGTTTTCTTTAAGGATTTGTGTTTAAAGACAAGATTTTATTCTATATCAACTGGATAATTTCTCTTGGTCAGTAAAATTTTGACACTGTCAGTGCCAGAAAATTATTTTATATGGTTTTGTTTTGTGACCAATTGTAATATAATTTATTACAATAACAATAAATATTTTCATATTACCCAACCCAACTTAAATGTAGCCTTCACATGACATGAAATTACAATTTCAGTGCATTTTTGTTTTATTTTATAGTCTCATACAACACCTCACATAGCGTGTGTTTTCCATCAGATATCCTCAATATGTTTGACCTTTTTTCAGTTCAGTGTCAGTATTCACAGTTCTATGTAAAAGTTTGATTATTTTTTGTGTATGAATGCAGCTACACAGGACAAAACATATATAGCAATTGCACTGTACAGTGCAGAATATGTGTATTCACAAAAGGTAACAGTGAAATAAAATCGTTTCTGTTGTCACTTTTCCATCTGAAATAAGAGTGATCTGTACTTGGTGCTCAGAGTGTCAGGATTACAGTGATTACACTGGTTAAAGAAGAAAGGAATTAGTTTGATTATTAAAACCAGCAAAACTTTAATGTGAACTGGAGTACTTCTGTGGCAGTAATTTTCTTTCACTGACTCCCCCCACCCCCACCCCAAACACAGCACACAGCATCCACATGGCGATTCCTGCTGATCAGTCAGACAAATTGTTACTGTCAAGTTGGGGTCTGCCCAGGCCTGTGCTGGAGAAGTACCAGTGCCTGGGTGTTAAGCAGATGTTTGAATGGCAGGCAGAGTGCCTCACCTTGGGTAAAGTGTTGGAGGGCAAGAATCTGGTGTACTCAGGTATCAAAACATTTTCTCTCTGTGGCAGCTAATTTCAACAGAATGCTAGAGCAGAACAACTCTGTGTGTATATATATATAATATATATCATAATTCTTAAAATGGTTCTTTTCTTAGTCACATTCACTCAGTGGTGAAACATCATAAATCAGACATCACTTTACTTTTCCTAAAGTCTGGAATAACTGATCAGGTCCCCTCCTAAAAACCTGAAAACCTTAGGTTTTGTACTGAATTAATAAGATATGTTTATTAAGCTGTAAAAATGAGATTTTTTGTGTTTAAATAATATAAACATTGGGAGTTCACATATCACTGAGTGTTTTTGAAGGTTTGTTGTTTGGTAATACATTTTTAAATATCAAAATTAGTTTTGACATTGCTGTTCACAATAGAATATAAGAAGATACTCTGATATCATTATAATGTTTTTTGTCTCATTGTTCATCGTGAGCAGTGAATGCAATGTTTATGTACTGCCTTTTATATGTGCCTCTATCCACAACCCATGTAAATCTTAAACATAAATTACAGTGTATGGACACATTGCATGCTTTCGTTAAGACTTGGAATTATATTTTTAGATGTTCTGTGCCCCTGTAATGTGACTTTACTCTTAATCCTGAACAGTAGAGAATAATAAGCAGTTAAATTAGCTCCTGTATTTTATATACAGAATATTATCAAAATTTAAATAACCAAAAAAATTCAAATGTGTTTGTTTTTTTCATCGATTTCAGCTCCAACCAGTGCTGGGAAAACACTGGTATCAGAGTTATTAATACTAAAAAGAGTCTTGGAGACTAGACGCAAAGCCATATTTATTCTTCCTTTTGTCTCTGTGGCGAGAGAGAAAATGTTTTATCTACAGGTTGGTTTGCATTTTTACCAGTGTACATTACAGCTCTCAAGAAAAAAGAAGTTCATCCCATGGAAATTATTATTTTTGTTTTTTTCATAAAATTGACATTTTGTAGTCATGTTAACTTAAATACACAAAAATCAGATAAGACACATGGGATAAAGTAAGTACACCCTTTAATTTAATTTATCATATCTTCCAGTTCATAAAATTAGAATCACATGTTCCAGATCAGGTGCTATGAACTAGAGGTTCTTGCTGGCGAAACCTGAAACTATTGTTTAAACCTGACATTTAGGGTCTGGTGTTTTCTTTACTACTGTGTACTATCATGCCAAGATCTAAAGAACACTCTAAGGCCTACAGAAAAAAGATACTACTTATGAGTCTGGCAAGGGATTTATAAAGATCTATAAATTATTTGAAAATTATCTACAAGTCAAACGAATGCCAATTTATCCAGGATTGGATGACCCAGCAAATTCAGCTTAAAAGAAGAAAACTCCAAGAATCCCAGATTTACATTTCCAAAGTAAAAAGATCCTAAGCACACTAGCAAATCCACCAAGGAATGGTGTAAATGCATGAAAAAGTGGTAAATAATTTTAGCAATCCAGTTTCAGAAATGGTTGAAAATTAGGTAAAATGCTTTCATGAAATTATTTCTGCTGAAGGGGCAATACTAGCTTCTGAAGTCAAGGGTGTACTTACTTTCTCCACAGAAGGGTATTTTATCTGTTGAAGCTACTTTTACTTGTGGTTATGTTGTATAATCACCATTACAGGCTGTATCAAAGAGTGAAATGCTTGCTTGTTGAAATATGTAAAATCTCTTTTTCACATGACTGCATGCTATTTTAGAAGAAGTGTTTCTCGGTAGGTATTGAAAGATATTGTAATCTGTAGATGTTGTGTCTAGAACATCTTTCAGGAGGCAGGTGTCCGAGTCGAAGGGTATATGGGAAGCACTTCAGCAGCTGGTGGGTTCTCTGCATTGGATGTGGCTGTATGCACAATAGAGAAAGCAAATGGACTCATCAACAGGCTTATTGAAGAGGACAAAATGGGTTTACTAGGTATTCACTCCTGTAATCGTATGGTGTATACAGCTTTATTTTTTACCAAAATATGGTTTAATGCCCATGCTCTTTACTTCTTTTGTCTCCAGGGATTGTTGTTGTAGATGAGCTACACATGCTGGGGGACTCTGGTCGTGGATATTTGTTGGAGCTCCTGCTAACTAAAATTCAATATATTGGAAAAACTGTGAAGTAAGTCAAAATTTCACGCTAAAGCCGGTATCTACAGAGTGCATTCTAAAATAAAATAATGCTTATTAAGAATTTAAACATTTGAACCTAAAGTCTGTAAGAGGACTGCAGTTCAAGAGCAGACTGGAGACAGCATTCATGTTAAAACAAAGTAGACTACTTCATGCTAAAACATAATCCACTTCCTCCCTGTAGATGCACTGATAAGAGTTCCACTGACCACATACAAATTGTGGGAATGAGTGCCACGTTACCAAACCTGGACCTCCTTGCCTGCTGGCTGAGTGCTGAACTCTACCATACAGACTTTCGTCCTGTACCACTAAAGGAGTGGGTAAAGATTGGCAGTAAAATATATGATGGCTCCATGAACCTTGTTAGGCCTTTCACACCCACTCTCCCTGTAAAGGTCAGAGTTCAGTAAAGCACCAAAGGCATCAATTTCTAATGTAAACTGCTATTAAAAGATACCAGTATAGCAACACAGCTAGAGAAGACTAATGTATATTGTTTGTTCTTCTGTCTTCAGGGTGATGATGATCACATAGTGAGCCTCTGCTTTGAGACTGTGCAGGCTGGTCACTCTGCTCTGCTTTTCTGTCCCTCTAAGAACTGGTGTGAAAAACTGACTGACAGTATTGCCAGAGAGTTTTACAACCTTCATCACCAAGGTTTGGTATTTGATGGTTATTTTAAATCAAATGGTATATTTTAAACTGATTCTAGTTTTGTAGTTTATTCCAGTTGAATATGTACATTTTAGATGTATTTTACATAACATTAATAATAATAATTATACATTTTCAGAAAAGTTGACATTTGAAAAATGCCAAAAACAAGTGATTTATCAGTCATCTTACTTATGAAGCTTTGTTTTTTTATCAGCAATTATTTAACTGACAAAGTAGTTAAAGAAGTTATTTCCAGTGTTGTCACTGACCAACATAAACATATTTTGTAAATGTAAACCAATTTAGAGACTGAAACACACTGAAAAAAGTTGCAATGGGGGCTTGTTTACCACAGTGTTAAATCAACTTCCTATTTTAATGACACTTTTCAATAGTTTGGAAACTGAGGATGCCAATTTCCATTTTGGAAAACCTTTCGCCCTTTCTTGCTTGATACAAGACTTTAGCTGCTCAGCCATCTGTGATCCCTCTTGTCTGATTCATGTCTTCCCAGTTTGGCTTGGGCGTTGAGAACTTGGCTTGGAGAATTTTAATTGAGAAATAATAATAATAATAAAAAATGGATTGAAAATTCTCATTATTTTTTGTTTTGTCCCATCCTAACTTTTCTGAGTGTATTGCAGGCATCACATTTAAAATGTGTTTAAATGTGCAATAGGGATGCAATAATTTACATATAACTTTTTGTAAACTTCACTAAATGCATCATCCAATATCTGTTTAAAATATCAAATTCAAACATTTGTTTGATGGTAATATAATTTTTTTCAAGAACATATTGGCTGATACACATATGATTCCGATATCATCACACATCCCTAGTTTTGGCTCTTTGACATTAAAGTGACAATATTACTTAAAAGCCAAAAATATATACAGAAAAAAAACCAGGAGAGAAAAGGAGGAAATATCTGCAAATTTTAAATATATATATATATATATATATACTGCAACTCCCAGTAAGGCACTGAATCTGTTTAAATGCAATATTAACTGTGCTTTAAGCAGGCGTTTAGAGGGTGTTAATGAAAATATTTATCCCTTTGCAGAGAAACATTCAATATCTGGAGTCCAGTCTGTGTCACTGAACCAAGAAGGTCTTCAGGATGTAGTTGCTCAATTAAAACGTTCTCCTGCAGGCCTCGACCAAGTCCTCCAGCGCACTGTCCCTTGGGGAGTGGCATTCCACCATGCAGGTAACTAGTGATTTAGTGTATTTATTATTATTATTTTCAGAATATTGGAGCATGTTCTGCCAATTTGTGCTCTCCAAAGTTATTTCTCCTGAAGAGATCACAGAATTGTTCATAATCTTTCATAAATCAAAACATGAAGATTTATGATTCTATTGATCATAAATAGTGAAATAAATAGTCTAAATAAATCTGATTATTGATTATTGGTACATGCATTAAAAGTTGTTTCTGAAAGTCATTACAAAGTGTATTTTCTTGATATAGGTTTGACATTTGATGAGCGGGACATCTTGGAAGGTGCTTTTCGTCAGGGATACATCAGGGTCCTAGTCGCCACTTCCACTTTGTCTTCCGGTGTAAATCTTCCTGCCCGCCGTGTGATTATCAGAACTCCAGTGTTCAATGGACATCTACTAGACATACTGACCTACAAACAAATGGTAGGCCGAGCAGGTCGTAAAGGAGTAGACATTGTTGGTAAGTGCTGTATTTGTAAAATCCGTTTTCTTGATTTGGAAATGATATAATTTAAGGACCACACATAAAAACACTATGTCTATATTTTAAAACAATATTTCTTAAATGTCCTTCTAGCCACCCATAGTACTGCAGTTTCACGATTCCCTGCAAAAACACACATAAATGAAGGATTGTTTTATCCACTGCGAGTATTTCTTTTGGCTATGGTCCGTGCTTTACATTGATGTGTCTTTTGCATGTTGCCTTAGGTGAGAGTGTGCTGGTCTGTAAGGAAGCTGAGCGCATGAAGGGAGTAAATCTGATCCAGGGCTCCTTGAAGCCCATCAGCAGTTGTTTGGTGAAGCGGGAGGGAGAGGGAGTTACTACCAGCATGCTTAGAGCCATCCTAGAGGTATGTGAGCACTTTTCTTGCCTTCACACTTGACCAGCTGCTTGCAAATGTTCAAACACTGTCAAACTCTTCTCTCACCTAATGGAAGATAATAGTTGGTGGAGTTGCCAGCACACCAGAGGAGGTGAAGACATATGCATCTTGCACTTTACTAGCAGCCAGTATGGCATCAGAGCAGCCATGTGAAGGTGGTCAACAGCCAAAAGCTGCTTGCAGTCACGGGGCCATTGAGGCCTGCCTGGATTGGCTGATGGACAACGAGTTCATTAATATCCAAAAGGAAGGCGATAGTGAGAAGACCTACATTACAGCAAATTTCTTTCACTCATCGTGGAGATGATACATTAGTACTGAGTAACTGTGCTGTTATCTTGCAGTGGAGCGGTACTGCCCAACTCATCTTGGTTCTGCCACTTTGTCATCATCTCTATCACCTCCAGAGGCTCTTGGAATTTTTGCTGACCTTCAAAGAGCAATGAAAGGATTTGTGCTGGAAAATGATCTGCACATTCTTTATCAGGTAGTTCAGTTCAAGATAAATCTAAAATGATTTACATTAAAATTCTATTCGCTTGATTTTAGGGTAATATGTTGAATATTCATTTTTAGATAACACCAGTATACGTTGACTGGACAACAATAGATTGGTACCAGTTCTTCTGTCTATGGGAGCAGCTGCCCTCTGCAATGAAAAGGGTTGCAGAGATGGTGGGCATTCAGGAGAGCTTTCTAGCACGGTCTGTCAGTGGAAAATTAATTGCGAAAACAGAAAAGCAGAGAAGACAGATGGCCATTCACAAGCGGTAACACAATTTCTATACCTTGAAGCCAAAATTATTAGTCAAAGTTTTAAAGTTGTACAGTTTTTCAAGTTAAGAATATTCCCACTGTTTTCTGGAAACAGATTTGTATGTAATAGGTACACTGAGTAGAATTAAACCTAAGCAGACCTTGGACAATAATTTCACTCTCATTATGATGTCTTTTGTAGTTTTTTCACAACCCTTGTGCTGTTCGATTTGGTCTGTGAAGAACCACTGGGAGTAGTCGCAAAGAAGTATGGTTGTAGCCGAGGACAGCTGCAGTCACTTCAACAGTCAGCTTCAACCTATGCAGGTCTTCAGTTCTTTACTTGTAACTGTAAAACTTTCCAAACTCTCTGTGCATAAAGACATCAGTAATAATGACTTTCACAGCATGCTATTTCGAACTGCAGGTATGGTTACAGTGTTCTGTAATCGACTTGGATGGCACAACCTGGAGCTGTTATTGTCGCAGTTCCAGAGTCGTCTGAGTTTTGGAGTACAGAGGGAGCTATGTGATTTGGTGCGTATCTCGTTGCTAAATGCCCAGAGGGCACGTGCACTCTACAGTACAGGGTTTGTCACTGTGGCAGAGGTGGCAAGAGCAAACATTGCTGATGTGGAGAAGGCCCTAAGAAAAGCCATCCCTTTCAAAAGGTACAGGCTTTAGTAGTTATAGCCTTTTTAGGTTTTAGCTGTATTTAGATTTTTACTGCATGTTATGCATATAAGTTTAACAATTAATGTTTTTATTTGAAAAATTAGTAATTACAAATTTAATTTATACCTTGTAACTGCAGTTCTAGGCAAGCTGTAGATGAGAGTGAGGAGGACGCTCAGGAGCGCAGGAGCAAGCGCTGTATCTGGGTGAGTGGTAAGAAAGCCTTGACTGAGAGTGAGGCTGCGCAGCAGATTGTGTTAGAGGCAAGACTGCTCCTCCAGCAGGACTTGGCTCTCCTTGGAGTGGAGTGGAACCCCAGTTCCCTCTCACCAGAGGCCAGAACACATTCTTCTGACAAATCACCACAGGAGAAGTCCCAGGATTCCAGATTACAAACTGTAGATTCAAAAATTAAAGGTTTATCTGAAGAAAATAACACTATCATTGACAGTGAACAGAGGCTGAGAAAGACTGTAAAAGGACATGAGTTATCAGCTGGATCAGCTGAAGAAAATTCTGGGCCTGAAAACTCCACTTTGTGTCACACAAAGATAAAGGCATCCACTACAAGACCTCTGGAAAACCCTGTGGGTGTGGACATAACAGATCAAACTAAGAAAGCTCCTACAAAACATTCAGGTGTGATGTCCACCTGCACAGAAAGCACTGAAGAGCAATCTGTTGCATTACATAAAGTACTAAAATCCATAAATGCTAAAGATAAGGCCTTTCACAATAGCCTAAAAACTAAGGAGCTGTCATCAGGCTTTCTGGAAAAAACATCTAAAAAGGGCTGTGTACATGATTCTGATCTACAAAGTATGTCTGCCTCATGCAGGGACAGTCATTCTGCAAGTCCACTCTCTAAGCGTAGAAGGATGGAAGGTGATGAAATGAAGATTAGCTCTGGGGCAACAGTCATTGAAGCTAAAGAACCATGTGTTCAAGGATCAAATCTTTTTATGGAAGTTTCTTTGAATAATCACTACCGTGAGATGAACATTAAAACATCACATGAAGCAGCTGAACGTCAGACCTCAGAAGCTGAATTAACAAAAAACTGTGAGCCAGCAATATGTTTAACAACATTTGTTCCGTTTCATCTCCGGGAGACCCCAGCATTTACAGGTCATGGTCCGGTTTCTACAGGTGACCAGAAAAAGTGCACTTCAAAATTAAAACATTTAAATCCAAATGCAGATCTCAACAGGACAATATGTTCTGAAACTGAAATTAATCAGGGGAATTCCAAAGATACAAAGGGTTCCAGGAAAGGGAATGATGAAAATGAAACATCATCAACAGATGAATGTCAGAAAACCTCTGTGGGCTTTTTGTTGAACTCTGAGGTAAAATCTAGAGTTGCAACTGATGTCATACTGAACTCGGGGAAAAATTGTAGTTCTCCTGACTTGTACACAGGTGAATTAGAAGAATTTGGTGATAGTTTTCAGCTTGACACACAGATTGAAAGAATACTGCTAGAGGAGGACAAGCTTCCTCGTAATAACTGCAGTTCAGAAGTTATTCACAAAGTTATGATTACAAATAATCATGTTGGCACACAAGATCAGGTGAATGTATCCAATCAAATCTCACATCCTGAAAATAAAAAGTTTGTACCACACAGTACACCTGACGATAAAAGTAGCAAAAAAGATGAGGGCATATCATTTTCCAGCAATGTTCTGAATGAGCAGCATCTACCATCAAGTAAAGCCAGACCTAAGTACAACATTTCACTTACAGACAGCCAAATGGAGAACATACTTAATTTCACCAACCAGGTGCCCGAGGGAGCATCTTGTCAAATGAAATTAAATTCAGACAAACTTCAAGCCCAAATGACCAACTCTGACAGGATGATTACAGAGAGACCTGAAAATGTTCTGGAAAATAGCCCCAATAGGAGTAGCAGCTTCCTATTTGATAGTCTGTATGATAGCTCAATCTTGGATGCCATGGATGAAGATGCAGAGAAAAACAAAGCTGTGGAAACTTGTACCAATTCACATGCTCCAACCACTGACTTGAATGGGGAGGGAGGAGATAATGTGGAGGATCAAGAGGCAGCTCAGTGGGGTGAGTCTTCCTTTAATCTGTCAGAATGGGGAGACTCGCTACTTGTTGGAGAGCACTATCTAGAGAAACTTGGCAGTGGTTTAAAGGTCTGTGCAGGACCAAAAGTAACTTTGAGAGAATCAGAAAAGCCCTGTTATACAGATGACATTGTGTCTGAATTACAGGTTTCTCAGAGCAATGCAATTCGTTCAGAAATGGTCAACAATTCTTCATTTAATTTCAGCCCAGGAATGCAAGACATTTTTGATAAATGGGTGGATCATTTTTCAACCCTCCATGAACCAGTGGGCCAGCCAAACATAAATGTGGCAGATGAAAACGTGGCTTTAGTTGAAGCAAAGCAAGATAATGATCCAGTAACTAACGCACATTTTGAGCTTGACCATGCAAATCCAAGAGACCCAAGGTCAGATTCTCCTGTAGCCATCCCAAATGCAGTGAGCCATGATCTTATTCCCCCGACACCTGTTTCTGATCCAGTCACACCCAGGGTCAAAATGACAACTTCAGCTGTTCAGTCACCTGTAATTTCCAGATGTGATCAGGAAGATAGGCTGGATTGCCATCCAATTTCTGGTCCCCAAAACAATCAGCAACCTCTGACCAAAGAAGGCTTTTCACTTCAACTTTCACAGGATGCCTCTCCTTCTGCCTCAAACCCAAGTAGCCCTGAATCCTTCTCTATAATTGATATAGCAGGTGATAAAAGGCTATTTGAAACATTTGTAAAGGAATGGAAAACAAAGAAGAGATTTTCACTTTCTGTTGCCTGTGAGAAGAAAGATGATGTGGCGCAACCAGAATCTGCCATAGGAAGCAGATTTAAAAAAGGTAAGTCTTGTATTTTTGTCAAATTTATGATGCATTCAAATTGTTAATGAAAGTATATTTAAGCTTGTAAGTCACTGACTAATATTTTATTTTCTGTGTTTAAGCAGTTACCCCAATAAGGAACAAAAGAAAAGATGGGTTTGTCATAAAAGGACATGAGAATCTGGTCATCACTGGCATATCTGTTTGTTGGGGAGGAAAGGATGCGTTTTATTTATCACTACAAGAGGAGATAACAGACACTGGTACTGAATCTAACCTTTACTTTAAACACCGGTTTTCTATGAAATTATGGTATTTACACTGGTGCTTTAAACAGGAACATTTTAGATTTTTTTTTTTATTTCTGCATAATTATGACCTAAAACATCAGATTTTCACACATACAGTTAGATAAAGATAACCCAATTAAACAAATGAGACAAAAACATTATACTTGGCCATTTATTGAAGAAATGATTACATGTATGTGAGTGAACCTTTGCTTTCAGTATCTAGTGTGAACACCCCAATCCCCACTAACCCGTCTGGTAATGACTGCAGCTAAACATTTCCAGTAATTGTTCATCAGTCCTGGAAATTGGCTTGGACAAGTTTTTTTTTTTTTACAGAACAGCTTTATCTAAGTCGTGGTAGGTTCCATCTGGCTTGTCTGTGATCTTTAGCAAAATGTAGAGGAGCAGAGATTTTTTTATGGAGACCCTTGTTGTTCAAGGTTTTTTTTTTTATGGTGGACTCTAACATTTAACATTAGCCAATAACAGCGAGGTGTTTAGTTGCTTAGGAGTCACCTTGCGTTCCTTTATAACATCACAGACTAAACACTTAGTGATCTTTGTTAGTCAAGCACTGCTGCAGATGGTAACAATAGTCCCCTTTGTGCACAGTCTGTCTGGCTATGATTGGAGTCCAAACACTTGAGAGATGATTTTGCAGCAGCTCATTTTATGAGATATTTAGATATCTGGTTTGTGCCACAGTTCCACAAATATCAGAGTTTAATAGATCACTGTATTTTAAAAACTGTAATATTTTTGTCTCAGTGGTGGCCTAGTGGTTAGGACACTGCCTTTGGGACCTGAAGGTCGCAGGTTCGAGTCCCAGCTCAGGCACTACTGAGGTACCCTTGAGCAAGGTACCGTCCCACTACACTGCACCCCGGGCACTGTTGGTAGCTGTCCACTGTTCCACGTGTGATGGGTTAAATGCAGAGGTCCCATTTCCTTGTGGTGCTTGAGTGTGTTCACAATGACAGTCACTTTCATTTATTTAATTAGTACCTCTACATTCAAGACGTATGAACATTGGATGATGTTTTCAGGTTGTATTTACGCTGAAATATAGAAAATTCTAAAGAGTTCACAAACCTTTGTGCATTTCTACAAGTATTACATTAAATTGATTAAAACCTCTACAACTGCTATTGCTTAACAGCTTTAAGTGCCAGCCTAGCACCACCTCCACTTGATGAAGACCTGGCTGTTGGGGAGAGACTGGAAAAAATTAAAGCATGTTTGGCAGGGTCATCTACAGGTGCTGGTGGAGTGATGGTTGCTTATGACTTTATTCAGTTATACAAGACACTACTGTTGGCATGTGGTCTTTCAATACGTGGCACATTTGAGGATCTCAAGGTGAGAAAAAAAAGCCATAGCTTTTTTTAATGTTCCAGTATTTTTTGGAAAATCTACAGGATTGCCCCAATAGCAGGGTAGTGCTTCAATAAACATCCAATTAAAAACTTTACTGTGAATTCTAGGTTGCTTGTTGGCTTCTGGATCCAGGTTCCAAAGAGCGTACCCTACACAACATGGTGACAAACTTTGCTCCTGAGGACCTCCCTTTATTAGATGGTATTAGCTCTGGACAGGGTGTGGAAAGTCTGGGGATGTATGGTGATGCTAGTCAGTCTGGACGTTACAGAGCAGCCATAGAGTCAGTCCTTGTTTTCAGGGTCATGGCACAACTCGGTGTTCTCCTGGAGAAAGACGGTTACTTAGGTGCCAAGCATTTTTGCTTAATCTAATGTAACTATTGACATAGGTACTTTTTTTTCTCTTGCTTGATTCAGTCTCTTTTGTTAGATGCATTTCAGAGAGTTGAGATGCCCACTCAGTACTGTTTAGCTCTGTTGGAGCTGAATGGTATGGGGTTTAGTATCGCCGAATGTGAAGCTCAGAAGCATGTGATGCAAGCCAAACTCAGTGACCTGGAATCCCAGGCCTACCAGTTAGCTGGTCACAGCTTTTCACTAACAAGCCCTGAGGATGTTGCTGAGGTATGTGTCACTCTGGAAAAACCCTTGAAAATGTAAAAATATTATTTTGACATCACTATGGCTTTTTAAGTGCAGTTCAGTTCTAAAAGAGAGAAAAAACTTTTTCTATTGTCTAAACATTTTCAGGTACTCTTTCTTGAACTAAAGCTGCCTCCCAACGGGGATTTAAATTGCCTAAAGAATAAAAAGACATTGGGATACACGAGGAGGGCAGGAGCAGGTGCCCGCATAAAACTTTCCAAACAATTTAGTACAACCAAGGTATATATTTTGCAGTCATGCAGATGTAACAAATTTTCGTGCTTGTTTATTTGAGTTATCTCATTTAGAATTCATTCAGTTAATTTTAGTGGCACATTCTCACTTTAAATGTATTCAGGACATACTGGAAAAGCTCAAGCCACTCCATCAGTTACCAGGTATCATCTTAGAGTGGAGAAGAATAACAAATGCCATGACAAAGGTGGTATTCCCCCTGCAAAGAGAAAAGCGGTGGCATCCAAAACTGAAGATGGACAGAATTCACCCAGTCTCTCAGTTCCACACAGCTACAGGTGCAAAACAGTCAGATTAATGCTTTAAATTGCATCTCTGAATTTGTTTTTACAAATCATGTTTTCCTTATATTCCTCACTCAGGGAGGGTGAGCTTCACTGAACCCAATATTCAGAATGTGCCAAAAGACTTTGAAATTCAGATGCCAACTCTTATCGGAGAAAGCCAACCCACAGAAAACAGTAGAGCCAGTATCTCCAGTAGGACAAGGTAATAAAGTTTTTGCATAATTAAACAAATTTGAATGCATAAATTACTCAAACTTGCTCTTATTAAATGTATTACAGAACTAAAACATCTCGGACAAATCAACAGTTAATATCCCTGGTCAAAGATTCAGACAAATTGCCAGAAAAGGGGATGCCTTTTGCGGTCAGCATGAGGCATGCTTTTGTTCCTTTCTCAGGTAAAAGATCGTTTGGCCATATTGTAACAACTGCATAAAACTGTCAGAACTTTGATTTGACAAACACTCCTCGATTTCCTAGGAGGACTAATCCTAGCTGCTGACTACTCCCAGCTGGAACTCCGCATACTGGCTCACTTGTCCCATGATAAACGGCTTCTTCAAGTGCTCAACAGTGGTGAAGACGTTTTCAAAAGCATAGCTGCTGAGTGGAAGATGGTGGACCCTGCGTCAGTTGATGATTGTACAAGACAACAAGCAAAACAGGTAAGTTGTGGCTGTTGCATTGTTCTTTATAATTATACTACTGTACCAATCAGGGGTCTGTTATCTTTTTCCACAGATTTGTTATGGAATAATTTATGGAATGGGAGCAAAGTCATTGGGGGAACAAATGGGTATTGATGAAAATGACGCTGCCTGTTACATTGAAACTTTTAAATCGAGATACACAGGTAAATAACTCGCATTCTAAATTTGTACTCAAATTAATTACTGGCCTTGTTGTAATTTTTTTTTTTTTACCTCAAAGGCATACAGGCGTTTCTTCGTGATACTGTGAAGAAATGCAGCAAAAATGGATTTGTCCAGACATTGCTGGGCAGGAAGAGGTTTCTTCCTGGGATCAAGGACTCAAACATGTACATAAAATCACATGTAAGGTTTTAAATTTGATGTCCAGCATTGATATAAATATTGGCAAACAAATGAAATTCTTAACTAAAACTTTCCCACTTTTCAGGCAGAACGACAGGCTGTCAACACTACAGTACAGGGATCTGCTGCAGATATAGTAAAACTGGCCACTGTGAATATCCAGCGCAGACTGGAAGCTGCTTTTCCTGAAGTGCCACACTCACATCAGCATGACCAATGTGAGACTGGTAAGCCAGCCTCCATTCTCCAAAAAATAAAGGTTTTTTTTTTCTTATCTTGAATGGTAATTTTTTTTTTTTGGCTTGGTAGAGAATGGACGGTACAGGTCTTGTTCCAAGCCTTCTCGTGGAGCCTTCTTTATACTTCAGCTACATGATGAACTCATCTATGAGGTTGCAGAGGAGGATATCATCCAGGTAAAATAAAAGTTAAATAGAATATATGTTACATTTCAAACTGAAAACTGACCTGGACCCTAAATAAAATCTCTCTTACAGGTTGCACAAATTGTGAAATGGGAAATGGAATCTGCAATGAAACTGTATGTGAAGCTCAGGGCAAAAGTTAAAGTAGGTCCAAGCTGGGGAAACCTTCAAGACTTAGATATCTGAAATACATGGAATCCTAAGCTCCTGTTTGCACAAATAACTAAACTGTAACAGTGTAAATACATTTTCCCTTCCCCTCCTTTACTCAGCCTTAATGAAATGTCAGCTTTTTCAAAAAAAGAATTTAATAATGATTATGTATACTATTTATCTTTTTAAATGTATGTATGTATGTATGTCAGTTTTTAATGAACATTAAAGACCAAAATGAGACAAATTTTAATTCAACTCAGTTTAATTTATTTTCTTTTTACTTTTTTTTTTTTTTTAAACATTTGTACTTTAACTGTTCCAAATTTTAGCAATACAATTAAGTCGAACATCTCATCTGTATGGTTTAGATTATACTAATCCTTATTTTAGACAGTGAAGCCATTAAGTACACAACTGGTTCCATGTTATTTTGCCAATTAAGATAACATTTTGTAAAGTATTTACCATTAGGACAGAAAGGTGCGGACTGTGCCTTTTACCAAGCCTCTACATATGGGACACTTGCGTAGTGAAGGAGCGCATTCTTTACAAACCACAAGGTGCCCGCAAGGAATGAAGACAATATTGACTTCTTTATCCATGCATACTTTACATGTGCGTTCCTCTTGAAGTCTCCTCAGCTGTTCTTCCATGGGCAGGTCTGCAAGCCAAATTGACAGCATTAATTCCATTATAACAGCATCATTAAGGCTCACTCTTTCAGGGCAGGATCTATTTCTGATTCCCTTAGTGTGATGGCTACAAACTTAAGAAAAAAAAAATTAAAAAACAAAACAAAACCTCTCGTGTTGGAGTATACCTGAAAGATCTTGACTCGGTGATGCAGCTTCATTTGTCTGGGCTGAAATTGCAGTGAAAAGAACATAAAATGGATTGTCAGTATTATGTAGTGGCGTAAGCTTGTTGTGGAATTCTCCCTGCCTACTTCAAAAAGGTATTTAAAGTGTTCTCGGCATCACCTCAATTCATTTAAGGGGATCCCATTTAGATGTTCCTACCTGCTAGTCTTGACAAACAGTGACTTAACAGTTTTACACAGACAAGGACCAACACAGAACATTTATAATTCACAGACTTTTTAGCCAACACAGCTGGAAAAGGTAAATACCCATTAGCTCTCTTAAGAGGTACACGTCGTTCTTTTTAATCCAGTTGCGGAAGACTTCAGCTGCGGCATTTCCTTTTGATAAGACCAAATCGATGAGCTGGCCCGTCTGCTGCTTGACTGAAGTGCAGTTCCGGATGGTGTCGTATTCTTTCTGTGAAATAACATTCTCCTCCAGGAGATGATCCATCAGACTCTGTACACTTTTCAATCGCTGAGTCAAGGCAGTATGATGCTTTTTCAGAAAAGTAAATCCATCTGCAGACAAAAAAGTGGAAAAAAAAAAATGTACAAATTAACTTTGTGGAGAAAACATACAGTTTTCGTACATACATTTGTAGGATTTGCAGCAACAGAATAACGATCACCCAAACTTACCTGAAGCCATTTCTTCTGCAAAAAGTTCTCGTTCCTCCTCTCTCTTCTCATCCTCAGCACTTAACAGATCAGACACCAGTTCCTGCACGGTTTTATAGTTTTCTCCACTGGTGAGAATTTTGCTCTGAACAGTCTGCTTCACTAAACTTCGCTCAAAGCCCATTTCTAAGGCGGACTTCACCACAGGTGTGTTCATCATTACTGCATCTTCTGAACGCTCTTCTCCTGGACCCAAATGTACAACTACATAAAGGTAAATAAAAACAATCAGGTCATTTTATGTTAAATAATGGTACACAAATGTAGAAATACTGTTAAATGTTTTACTCACCAGGTGGATCAACAAATTCTCTTGAGTTGTTGTCTCCATTAGTCAACAGCTGCAAAATACAGAAAGGTTGTTCCCTTGTAAACAGCACCATTATGTAACATTGTTTTACTTGGATCATTTTTTTCTACATCTATTTTTTGCCAACCTGTTCAAACAATCTTGGAAATCTTGCTTGAATCTGATGAACAAACTCTTGGCCTTTCTCTTGCAAAAGATACTCACACCTACAACAAGAAAAACACTTTTTAAACAGTTCCTATACCACATAAATCTCTAAAACCAGGTGGAAAAGTGGAAAACAATTCCTTTTTTTTACCTTGGAAACCATTTGGCGTGTTCAACCCATGGATCATCTCCTGATTCCCAACATCGGAGTCCTCCATCACAGCAAAAGCATTTCACATCATCATTACGACCTACAGATAAGCCCAAAAAATTGTTTATTAAATAACATATCGATGTATGCAGGAAGGAGAGAGAAAAGTCTAATACTCCAAATAAACACAATCTCCAATAAACACAAACATACCAACATAGTAAAAGCCAGCCTTAGCCAACTGGTCTGGTCGAACTGGTATTCTTGCAGGCCAGTTCACAAACGTAAGCAACCTCTCGTCACATTGTTGCATTGCTGGGTTGGAAACATTAGCAAGTCCACTACCAGTGGCAATGGACACATTATCTGCTCTATCACCTCTCACAAATCGACAGTTGGGATAATGTCTCTGGTGTTCAGATACTGCCCTATCTCCAGGCTCCCAGTTGCTGAGCTGCCCTCCACAGCTGAAGCAAGCAACCCTGTCCCCTGGGCCAAGATAGTAGAAACCAGCCTTCGCAAGCTCAGCAGGGGTGACTGTTGTGACGGTCCAGTTCTGGAAGGTGTCCAAACGATCCTGCTCCCGCCGCATGCTTGGATTGTGGCAAGCAGGAGGCCGCTGATGAGACATGTCTTCTACTCCACGAGATGAGAGGGGACTAGATGGGGCAAGGTTGCTGAAACCCATGTTGAGGTAACCTGCCTGCTCATCCGTCTGGCCTGAAGATGATGCAGCTGCAGAAGATGCGCTGACTGCGGCAGGAGCATTTATCTGTAGGACAGCAACATTCCGGAGAGGAGAAAAGGCAGAATGGGAGGATGACAGAAGGTTGGGCGTGGAAGGTAAGCTCTGGATAAACGTGCAGTTGGAAGATAGCTGTTTGTGCCTCTCTGCTGGGCATTCCCCTGCCTGCCAGTTCTCAGCAGTCACATTGCATCGGAAACACTGAACACGGTCCCCTACACCAGTGTAGTAAAAGCCAGCATGGGCAAGGCTTCTCTCCGTCACAGCAGCAGTGGACGGGAATTTTGCAAATGTGGAAATGCGGTAAAGTTCGCTTGAATTATCATACTGTAGGTCTGGTGGTGCACTGTTTCGACACAGACCTCTTAGGAAAGGACTGTTTTGTAAAATTTCCATTGTAAGCACAAGAAGAGGGACGTCCTTCAGGGAGAAAGGCTTTACTTATTAGACTCAGGACAAATGCTTGCCACAGAATGCAAGATGGCTGAACTGAAGAGGACATGAAAACAATGATGACCAAAGACCATGTGAACAGAAATCATATGATCATGCTAGCCAATAACCCATAGTCATGCCTGATGGAACAAGATCTATGCAAGGTCCCAGAAGCCACTAAAGCACAACTGACATCCATACATGAAATATGGGGAACTGCCAAAAAGCAGAACTGATTCATTACAAAGAAAATGAATGAATGTTAACCAAGTCTTGACTGTCCATGTGGTTGGTCTGTGTTCATCCAGGATCACTGACAAATACAAACCAACCATACAGAGATAATCTGGCTTTTAAATGAGGCATGACTACCTACTTTACCTACATACCTACTTTAGGGTGAATGCTATTGATGGTAACAAATGATGATACCGATGATGAACAATATTAATGGTAACTGACACCCTGAATGTGACAAATAAAGCCTTTCTCCCTGCTGGACATCCTTCGGTTGGTGTTTAAGTATCCATAGCAGAAGATTAAACTTAATTATGAAATAAAATTTGTCCTTTTAAAAAAAAGAAGAACCTGGCTTGATAGGAGAAATGTCTTCACTTCAGCGTTGCAGTTACCTGTAGATAATAGAAGAGAGAAGAAACCTGTAGTTTTGTGTGTTGAGCTGCAAAATGTATAGATGGATAGACACATAATTAGTACATTTCTGTTATGGCATTTACAATACAGTAGCCCTTATTTAGTAAAACAGGCAGTGAGAAAACAGCCTTAAAATGAAACCAACTTGCAAAAAAAGCTGGATTATATTAAGCAGAACACATTTAATGAAACCAAAATTAATGAAATTTTACTCTGATGTTTATTAGTCTAAACTGTGTGACCACATTTGATTCTGATGCCCGGTATAAGATGTTTCGCTTGACCAAGGTACCGTCCCGCTACACTGCTCCCCGGGCGCTGTTGGTAGCTGCCCGCTGCTCCACGTGTGCACATGTGATGGGTTAAATGCAGAGGTCACGTTTCATTGTGGTGCTTGAGTGTGTTCACAATGACAAATAGTCACTTTCACTTTTCTTCACTTAAGGGTGTAGCAAAAATAAAGGCCATTGATAGTAGTGGGTATGAGACATCCCTAATTTTCAGGTCATCTCACAGAGGACTTTCACTGGGTTTGTTGAGAGTATAACACTAAACAGTCAGGCTGTCAGGGCCAGAATGGATAGGAATGTTATTTGGAAGAGGAAGTAGAGGAACATTATGTACAAGCCCTTCAATGTCATCAACCACACCTCCTAATCGGGCTGCACAATAGATAATTCCCAAATCATTAATGCAATATTGATCAATGCAAATTGCAAATTAGCCTCTAACCAATCACAGAGCTTCCATCTGAAGGGGCTGGGTTAATCTGCAGTACACTAAATAAAGAGATAAGTGAGTGAGAGTGAAAGTCATTGTGAACACACCCAATCACACAAAGTGTCATTTAGCAGTACAATCGCAATACTGATAAATTGTCCATATCGTTCAGCCCTACTTCCTACTGCCAAAGTATGAATCAAACCTAAACCTCTCATTTTACTGTTGCTTTGGCGATTAGATGGAATATGACGGACTGCTTGCTTAGTCTTAAATACTCTCGTTCTCAGCGCAGTTTTACCATACCCAAGTTATGATGTAAGCCGTCATTTTGGCGATGGCGTAATCGAAAGTATGCTAACGCTCCATGACTCATGACTCCCCTGACCGGTTAACAAGCTAATGTTAGACCAAGGGAAGCGTCGCAGCCAGTCCGGCAGGCCAGGAAACTCCAGGTGTATAAATTTAACACGCGAGTACAACCTAGAAGTACTTAGCTGAGTGGATATTTTCACTTAGCAACAAACAAATAAAGGCCAAATACACGCGCTTTTCGTATTTTTTAATATTAATGCAGATTAGCTCGGCAAGCTAACGTTAGCCGAGTTCGCGTCTGCCTACGGGAAACGGCGTTCTCCATTTTGACAGAAGAAGCTGGGTTACAAGTCAATGTAGCTCGCTAAACTGTGCAACGCGACGATGACTAACTCGAAAGGGGGGATTTCCATTACCCACAACCATTCTGTGACCGGTGGCAAACTCACCACACCACGCTGAAAAAAACAAGCTGTAGGTTGCGAACGTTCAACACTCCGGGCCTGGGCACAGCAGAAAATGGTTCACGGAAACTCGGAGCCTCGCCTCGCGTCACTGATGACGGTTAAGGCAAATTTAAAAGGACCAAAAACCCAAAACAATGTATATTTAACACATACGAGTCGCTCTGTTGAACTGTAAACTGAACTTACTAATTAAATAATAATAATATATATAATAATAAATAAATAAATACAATAAATAAATGAATAGTTATAAACCGACCTTAAATATTATTTGTATTTGTATCTGCAAAATAATGATGTTTCAGGGTGGTGAAACGTATCGACACCTTTTCTTATTATTACATCTGTTTATCTGAGATTATAAACAGTGTTACTGTAAAAGCTGTAGGTTTAAAAAAAATTACAGGAAGCTAAACCTTTAAGACCGCGGAACTTTTGAGAACACGTTACCAGAACAGAGTCGGAATTTAAACTGTGTTAACTTATTAGTCGTTCAGTTAAGCCCCAGGCCTAAACCAGGGCACTAGTGGTTTTACCAGTAACCCAGTTTGTTTTACAGGGCAGAATCTGAAAATAAGCCATAGACGTTTAGAGACAAAAAGTGTTTTTGCATTAATACACTTATCTGAGGGAGTAGATGTGAATGATGAAGCAGAGCGGTAAAGAGACACTTACCCAACTACTTGAACAACCCCTGAGAAACTAAAGTCTGCGATGTTCAGTGCGTGGACTAAAAAAAAAAAACCCGCAAACATTCCGCTTCAGCCTTCCAGGCAAGTCTGGTACTTTCCGAATGGCTACGCCCACACCAGTGTTGAAGATTAAAGATTTGACATTTTTTTAAAGATTAACATTAAAATCATGTTCCTAACTACATGACCATTTTCACCCATCTGTACTGAGCAACTTGACCAATCATTGTTGTATAATTTATTCAACTTTAATTATTATCAATATTTTATAATATTATATATATAAACTTTTTTCTGTTTAATTTCTACATATCGAATGCATGGACTGGGGAGTGAATGGTACATTTTAAAACATAAATAATGTTTACACACTATATCAATTTTTGGGTTGAATAAACTCTCTAAAATATCATTTATATAAATAATATTTAAAAATCTCAAATGTAATGAATTGCAACAACAGTAGTATTTTTTTCTGTATCCTGTAGTATGTACTTTTAGTAAATTGTCTAAGCCTTACTGCCATTTAATGATCACAGTTGTTTTAATGACGGTCTAGGGTTAATCCATAAGAATATGAGGCTGCCTGCAATCTGACAGGTGCAGTGTAAATTAGTTTCTAATACCACAATTTATTCTGTTACAATAAAGATCATAATCATCACAAGATTATAAATGTGAACTGTACCTATTCTGATCCTGTGTGTGTTAAAACCACCTTGCTTAGAAACCTTGTTGAAGAAGAAACCAGGAACATTAAATTACTACTCACAACTTAATCTACTAACTCCTTTTGGCTAGTTTCCTTGCCTCATCCTGTGTACTTGTAGAATTGGCTTCTGTACACAGAAGTTTCAGACTGGTCCCAAATCCTTATTGTTCTTCTCAGCGATTGTTCACCCAAACTTTTTTATGAGCTGCTCAACTTAGTAGGAATGTTAATTCAAATTCATGTTCATATGAGAGCGAGGAGTTGGAGAAGGCACCACATCTCCACCTCCTCTCTCTTCTGTGTATGAATCATCCTCCTCTGCTTAGATTCTAACTATATACAACTCCTCCATCTCGTCAGTCTTAAATACCTTTGCTCCCAAGAAGCATCTGGTTTTGCCTTTCTCTAATTCTTCTGCTTGGTTTACTTCAGAGCTCTCAATTTGACATCGGGAGAGGCTCTTTAAAAACTGATCTTGCTGTTCACTCAAATGCCTCTTCTGATCATGTTCAGAAATGGAAACATGCCCTAAATGCAGCCTGAGCATCTCATCTGTCCCCTAATATTAGTAAAGGCACCTCAAGGCAGAGACCACTCTTTCATGTTCTTAACAAAATGATCCAGCCTCCAGTTACTGGCTTTAGTTCTTCTATAGAACCAGGTGATTTCTTCCTTTACCTTTGTCATACTAAAATATGACCTTTGTCTTGACTAAAAACATGAATAACTGTAAGGAATAATGTTTACCTAATACATCATTCAAAACAGATATTTCCTGAAACATGTATTGACTTTTTGTCCAGGAGATGGTGCTAGAGCTTTAGCTTTTGAAAAAAAGAAGAAAAAAGATTCTCACTCTTTTTCTCTCATTTTCTTCCTATCTTTCTCTCCTTTAAAATTTTTTCTTACCATAAAACCTCTGCTGAAAAAATTACACTTTTAGACAGTGGTCGCTGATACATTACTAATACATTAGTGGTTGTTGGTTATAACATATACTTCTGACAAATTGAATTATGAAGCAACAATAAGAACATTTTTAAACTGCCACAAGACATATGACTTTTTGTCCATATTGCTTTATTTTAGACTCACTGGCATATTTTAATTGTCTTAACAAAAGGTCACTATACAGGAGGAGGAAAAACATTCCTAGGTCATGAAGGGTAATTGCTCACGGCTATATGGGATGTTCACACAATGTAAAAGAGTTAGGAGGTTTAAATATGACAGTGGTATATTATTTTCTAATACAATATTTAACAATAACATGGATTAATAACATAAATAGCTACTAATCATATAATAGATTATCAAGGTCATGGCACACTCTCATTAGACAAGTGACCAACACCAAAATTGTGGTACAAGACATACACATGTCTTTTGAAAGGATCGATGCACAGATAGGTGAATGTCTGCTTGTTGTCTCTTCCAGAGGGATAGCACAAACCATATTTATCCTAATACAGTGTAAGAGAAATTAGAGCAACAATGTGATTAGAGTCATTTCCACATCCCAGCATTATTTAATATATTTCATATCTTGTGAAGTGACTATTTGTCATTGTGAACACACTCAAGCACCATAGCAAAATGTGACCTCTGCATTTAAATCATCACACGTCCACACGTGGAGCAGCATGCAGCTATTAACTACCTACTAAGTACCTTGCTCAAGAATACCTCAGTAGTAGCTGGGCTGGGACTCCAACCTGCGACTTTCAGGCCCCAAAGGCAGTGTCTTAACCACTAGGCCACCACTGCCCACTGGTATTAAAGTGGTTTAACGTTTCTCTGTATACAGCATAGTTCAGTCATTAGGATGTAGACAACATCATTAAGGGTGAACTGAAGTGTAATGTGCCATTCTGGTAGTGGTGACAGGGATCCAATGTCTACATTTTATTTCAGGAAATAGCTACAAATGTGCTGCCTTATAATAAATACATTGTTTTATGATTGTTCAATACAATACAAAGCTTTTGGTCTAATATTTTAACACATAAGGGGCATATGGATAGATGTAAGGTATTATGAGAAAAAAAGAAAACAACCTATTAACCACCAGTTACACTACATTTTGAAACTCAGAAGACAGACAGACAGACAGACAGATAAATAAATAAATAAATAAATAAATAAATGGAAATCTTGTAGAAAGACAGACAGTCAATCAGTCAGACAGACAGACAGATGACCGAACGGTCGCAGGTTCAGTCACAGGTCCGGAACCAGCGGCTGAAGTGCCCCTGAGCAAAGTATCTAACCCCCAACTGGTGCTGCAGGCTGTGTGGCTGCCCACTGCTCCGAGTGTGTAATTCACCAATTCACCTCAAACCACTTTGTTTACATCAAAATGACTGAATTATGCTGACATGTATACATATATTTACAATGTATAACATGTACATTGTAAAAATACAATTAAAAGAGAAAGAAAAAAGAGTGTAGATACATACGTAAGCAGAAACTTTCAAAATCGTTGAGACAACTTTGATCTCCTTTGTGTTGGAGTCCTTCTGCACACTGCAGAGAAAACGACAGGTTAATTTCCATACTAACTGTCTAAAATACATAAATCTTTTTTCAACTTTCATTTATACACGGTGTGAACATATTATGAAGAATGGACCATTACAAATGCTGCTAATTTATGTGGAATAAAATATCTTTACATTTAACATAAATTAGAAGTCAACATAAAAATGAGTTATCTCGTATAGTTAACTATTTTGGAAACTTTTTTTGGACAGTGACAATATGCCTGTGAACTGCTTCTGGGTCCTTTCTATTTTCGATTTCGCACATTTTCAAAAAGTTGTCTTTTAAATTTTCACATCATGCAAGTTCACTCCACTGACATAAACAATGAAGTCAAGTTAAAGCAGCACACTATAAAACACTTTTATTAAGACACAACGTGACCACTAGGTAAAATGCACAGAGATATTTAGGCTTACTTAATGAACAGTTCAAATAAATCCTCAATAATATTTTTCTTAAGATACTTGCCTCACCAAATCTTTGTAAATCATTTTTGTAGTTTCAATGTAAGGGCTGATGACATCTTCATATTGGCAAAGTTCACCACCAAGCACAATGTGCTTAAACAGTCTAAACAGGAACTCCTGGCGATCACATGGACTGACCACATGATAATTATCAGCATCCTCCTCCAGCAGCATCTGTTAGCAAACATGGGGACTATTACAATTTTTGTGTATTATGCTTATTATGATCAGTTGAAATGATATGAATACTGAACGATTACCATTCTCAACTCATCAAAGTCAGGATGTACTTCATGGAAACATTTAACAATGTGGCCGGAGGGATGCAAGATTCCACTGGAGAAAATCGGATCAAATATATCTACAGACACTGTAGTGCAGGGAACAGCTTCCACATCCACACATGTGATGTCACTGCCTACTTGCAACGAACACAAAGGCATTTGGCATATATGTACTATACTCCAGACATAAAATTACATCACACTACATATTATACTTGACTAAAAGACACAGAGGTAATATAACTTCAACCTAGTTATGCAGCTGTGATAACAATGGCCTACCAAGAGGTTTCCATTCCCCAGATGTATCCAGCATCTTCAAGTTGTTTTTCACACAGGGATCCTGAAAGAAATTCTAAATAAAAAGACAGGTCATATTAATACCATGCATAAATATATAGCTGTATTACAGATAATGAATAAAATATAAACCTTGAACTTACTAAAGCAAAGTCATTCTTCATATATGACTGGAATGTCTGGTCAAAGTTAAATGCCTGAGTAGAAATTCTCCCTAACATGGACCTAAGAAAAACAGAAAAGATTTAAAAATTAGAAAATCGACAAAGACAAAATTCAGTAGGCTAAGCAATGAAAGTGTCCAATGTTCATTGTTAACACACGCCATCACACAAAGTGCACCACAATGTAATGTGACGTCTGTATTTAACCCATCCACACGTGGAGAAGCAGGTAGCTATCAGCAGTGTAGCAGGACTTTACCTTGCTCAAGGGTACCTCAGTGGTACCTGGGCCGTGACTTGAACCTGCAACCCTTCGATTACATGACAAGTCCACAGCTTAGGTAACACTACTAGGTTACAAATGCCCACTGCATGCACTGAGGAGTTAATAAAGGACCACTAGCAGTTGTTAAGAGTCAGTGGAGAAGCACTGCAAATGCTACAGCATGTTATTTACTCAACTCAAAATATGTTATTCTATATAGTGATGACTTTATTTAAAATGTTACTTTTATATATACTGTTATATTGTTACTTGCAAATTCATGGACTGGCTAGCTAAACTTTTGGCTAGCTAACCGTTCCGTGAAGACCGAGCTTACGTGTTTAACATTTCTGCAGAGGTTGACTGAACAGTAGGTTATATGCTCACCACTTCATCAAAAGTCCCAATGTGTAAGAGTCTTGTAGAAACGTGAATGTTTTGTTGGGAAGCAAATTGAAAGTGTACGTTTGCTCAATGGCATGCGCCTCCTCCGCCATATTGGTTGTTGTTAAACGGTGACCATGGCAACGTAAAACGTGAAAAGTTTCCTACCCCCTACTGAGCAGCAGCGTCGGGGAGTAACGAACTACATTTTGCAGTAGTTTGCAGCTAGTTTATTCTCAAACTGTGATTTAAATAGTTGAAATAACTTGAACAGGAAGAAATGACCAGTCGTTTTCATTATATTATTGATTCTTTACAGTTATTGCACTGGTTCGATAAGAATGTTAAGGGACTGCTAATGTATCAATTAAACAAGAGATTGTACTCTGGCGTTAAATTATTTGTTTGTTTAGATCAGTGTTCAAGGCCCCCAACAGTATCTGGCTACAGCCAATGTGAGCTGTGGAGCCCCGCAGCAGGCAGAAACACATGACCTCCACAGTACCGCCTATTGCATTTCCTCCTCATGGTTACTATAATGCATCAAGTATTATAAAATCGCAGAACATGTAAAATGGTTTGTTTGTTTTGAATGTTTTCATCAATATTACAAAAAAGGGGGGGGGGGGTTACCTTATTCAAATGAACCTCAGTGGCACCCGGGTCAGGACTTGAACCAGCGCTCTTCAGTTCACAAGGGTAAGGTCCTAACCACTAGGCCACAACTGCCTACCGCGCCACAACGAACTGTGACCTCTGCATTCAACCCATCACATGTGCACACGTGGAGCAGCAGGCAGCTGTCAACAGTGTCCGTAGAGCAGTGCAGCGGGACGGTACCTTGCTTATGTCTCCTCATTAGTGCCCGGGCTGGGCCATGAAACTACAACCTTCAGGTCCCAAGGGCCAAAGCCAAAAAATCTGAGGTTGAAATAACAATAAATCGCATCATTTTTCTTTAAACATTGACATTGGGTCCTACAGACCGAACAGTACACAAGGGTTAAACTACAGTAGCTCTTCTGTGGGATCAGACCAGATGGGCTAGCCTTCACTCCCAACATGTGTCATTAAGCCTTAGGTGCCTATGACCTTGTCGCAGATTCATCAATTGGGATTACGATCACTTTTGGTAGTGCAAAACCGGAACTCCACAAGACCTGCCATTTTGCCACAAGACTAGAAGTTATCTAGCTATCACAATAAAACTCTTTCAGTACATCAAGGTCAAGAACTGACTGTTCACTTGCTGCTTAATGTATCACAACTATTGATGGGTGCCACTGTAACAGGACAACAAGATTGTCAGTATAGTCACTTCACCTGTTAATGGTTTGATGTTGTGGCTAATCAGTGTACTTCCATCACTACCTATTTAAATGAAATCTGAACAGTGTATACATTAATATTTTGTAGATTTAGTACAATAGATCATCCTACCTATTTAATTACATTTTAATGGCAATTTATATATATA
>JBBPDA010000025.1:6208803-6274174 GCA_037974385.1 Arnoldichthys spilopterus | reverse complement strand
CATACACATATATATATACAACAAATCAGTAAGCAAAGTCTGATTCTGATTCATATGCAAAATCTTTGTGTGTGTGTCTGCCA
Organism: Arnoldichthys spilopterus; assembly: GCA_037974385.1. Lineage (NCBI taxonomy): Eukaryota > Metazoa > Chordata > Actinopteri > Characiformes > Lepidarchidae > Arnoldichthys > Arnoldichthys spilopterus. Next base: position 6,274,091 of record JBBPDA010000025.1, on the reverse strand, counting down.
TGCATAACAGGCATAGCCTAGAAGAGAGAGACTCTTACTCTTATTGCACCACCTGGCAGTTTCCTTGGAAAACAGACACACTTGGAATGTAAAGGCTTTTACATGTAAATTTGCTGCCTGCTTTCACTTGCTGTGCAGTGCATGATGTACATGTGCTTACTCAGCAAGGCCATGTAATGCCCAGCAGATGTGTTCCCAGAAAACCATTGTCTGAAACGTTTATGACCATGACCAGTAGCATTTTCAGCACAAGGCAAGACCTCTACATGCAATAAACTACAAGAAGCAAGATCCAAATTTGTTGGCATTGCCTCATACAGTGTTAACTGTATGAGGCCAGGCAGGACCCTGCTGTGTTTCTGGAAGGAATGCGTTTACATACGTGCTGTGCTGTGCCCGGCTGCTTCTCACCTCTTCCATAACAGAGAGAAGTGTCAAATTTCTCTCCACCATCTGGTTTTAATTGCCCGTGCAGGATGTTGTCAAAGTGCAATAGAACAGTGGTTTACAATTAATATTCTATAGTCCTGGGCAACCACTCTTTTTTTGTTGTGGTCTGGGCAGCAGCACACTTTTTTTTTGTTGTACCGTGGCCAAGGAGGCAGTCCTAGACCAGACGTCTCAGTGTCTTCTCTTCTCATTGAGATGTGTGCACCTTCATGCTCTTACTGAACTCCACATAAACTGAGATGATTTGGATCACTTTGGTTTGGCTTCGTATTTTCCCAAATCTTCTTGCGTTACCAAATGTTACAGTGGTAAGTGTTTTTACCCTCTGCTTTTTTGTCTCTTTACTTTTTAAACTGTTTTCATTGACCTTATGCTTTTTTTTACATGGGTTTGTTATGATTGTTGGTTGCTTTAGCAGCTGTTTACACAAAATGGTTATAATATTCAACTTTCCAATGTTTCTGTGCTTCTATTTAATGGCTCGCTGCCATATGAGCATGTGATATAGGGTACTGAGCATGCTCAGATGAAAAACAGCAAACCACAGGATATAATCTGCTTCATGCATACTACCAAACTTTTCTTGAGGTTGGACTTCACCTGAAATGGATTGCTGTAGCTATCCAAAATAAACATTTTAAATGCTGGAAGAAATGTGCAGTAAATGTGTAGCAGAACATGTCACTGGAGAGTATAGAATATAATGGAAAGTCTTTAATCACATGATGTGTTTCTTGCATAGGACATAAATAACACCACACTCAGTGAATCTGTGACAGTATCTGAGAACTTTGAGGATGTGTCTGTTCCAAGCCAGAAAGAACATACAGCCAAAGATGCAGGCAAAGAAAAGTGCATGGTGCCATGTGAAATGACAGCAAAACTCATGCGGGATGAGAAGCATTCTTTTTGCAGTATGTATTTCACCATGAACCAACACTTGCTACATACTTTTTGCAGTGTGTTTTTCATCATAAACACACACATACTACCTGCTTTTGGGGCTATTATTAGTGCCTATAAAAATAACATTAACAGGACCTGCGATGGACATCACTTTGTAGAATAACTACGTCAATATCAGTTATTTAAAGTGTACTGTTAATAAACTTTCTTTTCAGGTAACCTTCAACATGCCATGACAACATACGCAAGAGGTACAAGAAAGCTGATTAGAGATCTAATAGAGGAACAGCAGAAGACCATGGAATTCCTCTCCAGCCAGGTATAAACATTTCAACCTCAGCTTGAAATTTTCTTTCTGAACACATATGGAAGACACAGCTCTGCCACATGAGATGGTTGATGTTTTTCCTTTTCTAAGGTAATGGAACTTATGACCAAAGTCCATGCTCTCAGCTCAGAAGTGCAGAGGAGCAACAGTGACATGTTTTCCTTGAAGCCCCTCCAAGCTCATGGTAAAAGGCAGCAAATCATTAAAAAAATTGTAAATAATATTTAGTTCTTAAATACTGACTTAAATGTCCTATGTCTACAGGGAGAGACTGTAGTGACATCAAGGAGACACTAGGGGCAGTATCACCAAAAATTCCAAGTGGAATTTACATAATTAATCCTGACAATTCAGAACTTTTATTTGAGGTAAATTGGGACATTAATGTTTCTTCAGTGACGTAATTATATTATACCACATTTTTAAAATTTATATATGTTATATAATTCTGGGACATTCTAAAGAACTTAATGGTGAGGTCAACCTGAAATCAAAACACACCTTTTTCATTATTAGTTCACGTGCCTGTCATATTAAGCATCATATTGTATAATTGAAAATATTTAAAATTCTCATCTTCCATCAAACTGCAATCACCCGTGACTACCTTTACAATATCTTTGGATTTTTCTGAATGTCTTCTATTTTCGCCTTCCCATCAGTGGGAGGAGGAAATAAAAATAACCAAAAATATGTTTTGCCCTCTCCATCCAACACTCCCACTTATAATCTAGTTAAATCACTCATCAATCTTGAAGACCCTCTGTGATACTATGTTTTTCATTCAGAAATTTCACATTACATAAGGAAAACGTGCCATGATTTCTGACTGGCTTTAATTTTAACATTAAAAAAAGCTTAATGTGGCTTGATGTAATAAATACAATGGAGAGAAAAAATGATTACCTTGTTTTCGAAATAATTTTTGCTCTTGTGGCTCGAGAGCAGTGAGAGGCAGATGAGAGAAGTTCAGTTTTCCTAGATTGTTGTTTTTTGTATATTAATGTACATTAAGCATTTCAGAATGCCCCAGAATTCATTAAGGTACTTGGGTTCCAAACAAAAGTGTTAACCTCCTGACCACCCGATCTAGGTTTTTTGTGAGATGGATTACATGGAAGGTGGCTGGACAGTAATACAGAGACGGACAGATGGCTTCACTGACTTTAAACATGTGTGGTCACGCTATCTAGATGGATTTGGGCACCTACCAGGTCAGGCTCTGTAGCCTCTACTTTCCCTTTATGCCTTCTTCAAGTTCTGTAGTGTACTATATTTAAATACTGTCATAAGGATATGAATGTCTTGTTTCTCTGTGTTTATTTTAAGGAGAACACTGGCTGGGTTTGAGAAAGGTGTTCAGTATTGTTAGTCAGAGAAACACACGTTTCCAGTTGCACATTTCCCTTGTCTCTCAAGATGACTCCACTGCATATGCCTCCTATGACAACTTCTGGCTTGAAGATGAAACCAAATTTTTTGCAATACATCTCGGCAGATATGCTGGTAGTGCAGGTAAGAGTGTGAATATCTCCTCTAGAAATGCTATTATTTACAAAATGCAACTGGTCACATGCTTAATTTATTTGTGAGACACACACATCTTACTGATTTAGACAGTGTATGATGTGAAGAGATTTTCTGGTTTAAACACTAGAAACCACTGCTTCCTAAAGGTGGGAAAAACCTTCAAAAAACATAATAACTGTGGTAACTGTCTTCACATCATCATTACAATTGAGAGAATGTACACCAACTGGCAATTACATTAACACCTCCTGCCTAGTATTGAGTATGCTGCTGAAATAACTCAGGCTGTGGACTGACTTAAACCACAGAAGCTCTTCTCTGGAATCTGACCATATGGGCTAGACTTCAGTCCACATGCATCCCCATGATCCTGGTGCCAGTTCAAGAGTTGTCCTTTCTTGGACCCCTTTTGATAGGTTCCAATGATCCTGAGACCAAGTCATCCAAGAACTGACTGTTCACTTTCTGCCTAATGTGTCCCACATATTGACAGGTGCCACTGTAATGAGATTCTAATATTGTGGCTGATTGGTGTATCACTCCAATGACTGTAAGATAAAAGTTGCTGTTTACAAAGTTAGACATTTCAGTTTGACACCTTATCAAAAGGGTACAAGCATTGTGTCTGGCTTAAGTTTACATAAATTCTGGTTAAACTTGGAGATACACTTATACTAGCTTGGTTGTGTTTAGCCTATAGATCAGTGACATGACCAGCAGTCAGTACTGGCTAACACTAATATGAATGCATGCTGGGTGTTGTAGTGAGAGAACATTGACTGAAAACATGAAAACAGTAAAAAACATCACATTTTGTCAAAATGATGAGGCTGTCCTCTGTGCTATAGAATATTGCATAATCAAGAACTTTGCTTTGAGGCAAGTCTGTGATTTACACATGCAGTTTGCAAGGATACTTATTGGTTTCAGTTTTCATTACTTACCTCCAGTTCAGTACCAAAGTGGTCAGCTGAACACATGTGTTGACTGACCAGCATTTTCTGTGTTGAGGAGTGAATTCTGTACATTTAATTTAATTACCAAATGTGATATTTACCTTTAAAGTGAAATTTCTCTTTATTGGCAGGTGATGCTTTTAGGGGATATGATCAAGACCAGAATCAAGACACGGCACCTTTCAGCACCTCTGACATTGATAGTGATGGCTGTGTCCCATTTTGCACTTTTAATGAGACAGTTGTGGAGAGCTGCAGTGTCTATCACAATAACACAGGCTGGTGGTTCAACCAGTGTGGCAGAGCAAACCTTAACGGTTCCCCCTTGGACCAAGATCACTCCACTCAGCCACACATTCACTGGGACACATGGACTAAGAATGGAGAACCAGTTAGCATCAAGTCAGTTACCATGAAGATCAGGAGAGTTGAAGGTTCCAACCTTAAATAAGTTGTTCAAGCTCTGTGTAATCGGATGATCATTTTAGATCATAAAATGATTTACTAATAGTTACTAACAGAATGCAGTTTCCTAAAATCTTCTGTGGATATAAACATGTGGGGCCTGAAAAATATAAATATTGATATAAATATAAATATCTAATTTGGCTCATTTTTTGATCTCTGGTTTGCAATGTTAACTAAAAAAACAGCATTAGCCCATTTTTTGTTTTTGGTGTTGTGAACAAAGGCTGATTTGTTTTAAGAAAATGGTACTGTTTAGCTCAAAAAGAGCTTGAGCTGTTGAATCTTGCTTGTGTTGGATGACGGAGAGCAAATGTCAGTACTCTTTCATGGCAATTTAATGGCAAGCACACAGCAAGTCTGCTGTGCCTGAAGATCAGTCTGGAAAAAGAATTAATGGAGAGCAGTAGTAAAAAAAAAGTATGAGCCATCTCAGCATTTTTCATACAGACTTGGGAATAAAACCAAAATGACAACAAGGAAGACATAATCTCTTTAGTTCAGGGCCTAATTTTGAAACACGGCTCATCAAACACCCTGAAGTAGCTGATAATAATACAAACCGTGCTGATGTGGGTGGCCCAATATTTGTACTAATCTATTAGCACGACAGGCGTCTTTATCACACTTGAAAGGGGCTGCATAGTGTGTGGGCCTCTATTAGCATCACTGTCCTAATGTAAACACATCAGTAGATATGTGTATATGTTATACCATCTGTGCTGTGTCTATTTAGAGCATAGAGTCCATTTTGTCCTTACAGAGACTAAACAAATCGTCAAATTCCCAGTGAAGCAGGAACGTGACCAGTATTTTTGCCCATTGCTTGACTGGCAGCATTTAAAAGGCCCAAATCCTGCATTTGTCTACATATTTCATTTTTTCCCTTGAGGTCCACTTTTGAAGTTTATGTCATTTATATATCCTTTGTGTATCCTTTGTGTATTTTATATATCCAAAGAAAGCCATAATTCATTTTTACATTATCATTTTAAAAACTTTTTTAACATTTCCATTTAAGATTTAAACAAGCTGTTCATGTCTTAAAGATGGATATATCGATCAGGCACAACATTAACACCATGGACAGACAGAGTGAATAACATTGATTATCTCATTATGCTGGCACCTGTCAAGCAGTGATATATATTAGGCAACAAGTGAACAGTCAGTTTTTTGAAGTTCATGTTTTGGAAGCAGGAAATATGGGCTGCGGTGAGGATCCAAACTACTTTGACTGTTAGCAACATGAGAAGCTACACAATATTCAGCAGGGGGCTTAAATGTAGTGGATGATCAGTTTAAAAATGAGCTGTGATCTGCCCTGCATTGTGCCTCATTCAACAGTTCAGGCTGAAACACTACTCAATAGTTCAGTGTGAATGGGTGGGGCTCAACTCCTTTAGGCTAAATAGGCAAATTTATGTAAATGTGTTTCTTTTTATGACTTGGCATAAACAGTGATTTCAGAAATGGCTGTTTTGCAGCTTAATTTCTATATGTGGATGATATGGGCTGGAGACTGAATGGTATTTTTTCAGTGAATGGAAATTTTTTCAGTTTCTTTTGCAGAGTTTACATGGCTCATCAAACTCTTCTACTTAAAAAAGCAAATTAATTGTCCATGATATAGTCCCTTCATGAATGAAATGAGATCTAGATATGTCACACACATTGCAGAGTAGCTGTGCAATCTATGTCTTGTAATATGAATGAGTTTCTAATTGACTAAGACCATGAGATCATGAGTTCACGGAATGTTTCATTTCAAAGACATGATACATGTGAATGATAAAAACAGTTCATTTTTTAAACTCTTAATCACACTGAATTAGTCAGATTGAGCTCATTGCTTAGTCAGAAAGAAACACGCCAGCAAACTACACAAACCCCCCTCAGACATCACAGCAAAGGTTATAGTAAGCATGCTAAGTTTCAGCCCAGTCCCCGGAAAAGGAGCTTAAAATAGTTGATGACTGTGGTGGTGATCAGCATGAAGGACTATCAACATGAGAAAAGAACCAAGACAGTGGCTTCCCATGACCCTCTCTGTGGTTTACCTTTTGACCCCATCAGCTGGGCCCATATATCCTTGAGGAGTTTTCTGGACGCCGCAGTGGCCATGCGTGCACGTAGGCATGTAGTTATGTGGGTATGCATGCACACACATTTGTTAGAGGAAAAGGGAGGACAAGGAGAAAGAGCAAGAGAGGTGGAAATGGGAGAGCGCAGTGCATGCCTTCCAGCCCGCTGATTGGTCAGTATGGAATTCCATTGAAGGCATTTCCCACACTGACAGAAAGCTGGATCTTTATCCTGACACACAGGAAGCAGACATTGTACGGGGAACAGAAAAATGACTTGACTTCTGTCTTCTTCATCTTCTCAGTAGGTTTCGTTTACTGCAAGTGGAAAACAAATTTTGCTCAAGGCTGCTAATTAAAACCATGACTTTTTGGAATAGTGCATGTATGATATGCTTAATTCTAACGACTTTCTAGTGACTTTGCTTAATTGTCCAGTATTGTGCTTTCCATGAACCATCAATATATTATGCTTCCAAAGACACAGGACTGAATTTGATAATTTATTAATAAAATGTTACTTGGTAATTTGCAAGGCATGTCTTTATGAGAAAAAAAAGAACAATGCACAGCCTTATGCTAATTATAGAACCTGAACTGAGGGTCAGCTTGGAGGAGCAAAGATTGCTGAATGCTTGTTTTATTGCCAAAGGATTGAGGAGAACGCTGCCAGAATTCCTAGGTACTCTGTATTACCTCAAGGCTTAAACAGGAACATAACAATGAATTGTTGGAGAAGATGCTTTGTCTGAGAATAGTTCACACTTCATCAGCTACTGCTGGGTGTTTGGATGACTCTCAGCTACTGGGGCTTAACGTGGATTGAGCTGATTGCTTTAGTTGGAAAAATGAATCAAAGGAGACCTGTTTCAGAGGATAATTATCAATCAACATACCACCCAGTTGAAAAGAGGAACCGAAGTAAAGACAATCTCCTGATGAATGCGGAATTTGGTGAGGATTGTTATGGCTGTTATGGATATTACCATAGGTAAGTTTATACTGTGACTTTTGTCTTATCATGGAGCAACAATTTATCCAGTTAATGTACTGATTATACTGACTTCAACTGTCAAACTCTCAGACTTGTATAAATAGTTTCTAAACAAGTTTTTAAATGTTTTTTTAATTACTTTAAATCCTAGCCTAGTAAACCTATTCACAAAACAAGTTTTGTTCATTACAGTAAACAAAAAAAGTCATAAATAAAAGAAAATATATTTAAATGCAAAACTAAGAGGCCATTTAATATAAAAACATTACTATGTTTCATTTCTCATGTTCCATTAACTTAAAACTTTTTTCCAGAAAAGTTGTTCAAAATGCCAAAAAAAACCCCAAAACTGTAATTTCTTAATTCATGTGAACATTTATTTCACTGACAAAAGTACAAAGAAAAATATTTTCAACAGTTTTACTCATACAAAATTGTATTTTGTAAGTATAAGCAAATGTATAATTTAATGGCTGCAACACACACATAATGGGACATGTATATCATTGTGTTACATCACCTTTCCTTTTATACCACTTGTAATCATTTTGGAACTGAGGAGACTAATTGTAGTAGTTTTGCCATTAGAAATTTTGTCTATTCTTTTTTGATCTATCTATCTTTCTTGATCTATCTCAGCTGCTCATAAGTCTATGGTGGCCATTGTCTGATTCGTCTCTGCAATAAGTGTTATACATTTTCAATAGGAGATAGATCTGGACTGGCAGCAGGCCAGTCAAGCACACGTACTGTGTCTACGTCCACGCTCTTGTAGTAAGAGCAGAATGTGGTCAGACACTGTCCTGGTGAAATAAGTATGAATATTCAGGTAAGAAACTTTGTCTTGATGGCAATATATGTTTCTATAAAATTCTAACAGAAAATGCAACCTCATAACATCACAGGTCCTGGCTTTTGCATCTTTTGCTGATAACAAGCTGAAGGTTGTGCAGTTTCTGACTTTGCCCTTTATGCACAGACTAAATTCTCTGAATCTTTTTTTTTTTACAATTATGTACTTTAGATGTTGCAAGACCTACATTTAATCTTGTGTTGACCCATCCTTACTTGTAAATATGTCTTTAATGGATGCTACTTTTATACCAAGTTATGATCCCTCACATGCTACCAATTAACTGCTTAATGTGGAGTCTCCCAAACCAGTGTTATTGAATATTTTGTGCACTTTTCAATCATATTTGAACTCCGTCCCAACTTTTGTGATTGTCTTGCAGATGTCAAATTCTGAATGTTTAGAATTTATAAAAAAAAGTTTTTCATTAAAACTATTCTAAACTAAAATCTTTTCTTTGTAAATTAAAGGTACATGTGAACTAACATATTGTAAATATTTTTTTATTGCATTTTGGAAAATAACCTCTTTTCTGGAAATGGGGTTTGTATTAGTTTATTATGTTTCTAGAGACACAGCAGTGAGTTTCAGTTTCAGATCAATTAAAGTGGAATTATTTAAGGATGTTCTCACAAAGAATAAAAGTTTATGACAAATTTAAGAAATATGCTTATATAATCATACTTTTTCCAGTAAGGTTTCCAGTATAATATTCTTCACTTCATGAACAGACAGGATGATGTATTTGAAAATATTTATAGTAATTAAGGTAAAATGCATCATATTTGTAATACAGTTTGAGTTTATGTAATAAATGCCAGGAATATAACATAATTATACTCTAAATGTCAATTTCTGAAGCCATTTTCAGGTTGGAATGGCTGAAAATATATGACCGCTAAGACTGAAATGTACTGTAATGGCTGAGTTTGACATGTCCTTATTTAATTTTAAGGCTGCATTATTTGCATGACTGTTTTCCCTGGGAGCTAATGAAGGTTGATGATGAGAACAAAGAATTACACATAGAATAAAAATTGTTAAAGGAATTGAAAAGGCACCAAGGAGCACATTGTATGCAAAAGGAAACTGAGAAAACAAATAAAACATGTAGATAAGGAAAAGAGAAATGGTCCTATAATTTATCCTTTTGGCACAGCGCACCAAATGTTATGCAACCCTTAAAAACAGATTTTAATCACGACAGTATTTATGAAGCGAGTTTTACACTTCTCCAACCCCAGTGAAATGTAAAACCAGACTATACCGCAAATTTCTAGAAGTTTGATGTAACATCTGTTTTTTGTCATAGCGACTGCACACATCAGGCTCGACAGGCTTTGGCCAAAAGCAGAAGGCAAGCAGTGAGGGGGGCAGCTTACATGTTCAATGCACACCCCAACAGCCTGACACCGGTGGAGGAACGCTTCCTTGATGCTGCTGAGTATGGAAACATTCCCGTAGTGCGCAAAATGCTAGAAGAGATTCATGGGCTGGATGTGAACTGTGTGGACTACATGGGCCAAAATGCATTGCAGCTGGCAGTGGCAAATGAACACTTGGAGGTTACAGAACTTCTGTTAAAGAGAGATAACCTGTCTCGGATTGGGGATGCACTACTTTTGGCTATAAGCAAAGGTTACATACGGATTGTTGAGGCAATCTTGAGCCACAAGGGCTTTGCTGACTCCAGAAGACTAACAGCCAGCCCGAGACAGGCAGCAATGCATGATGACTTCTTTGCATATGATGAGGACGGGACACGCTTTTCTCATGACATTACACCAATCATCCTAGCATCTCACTGCCATGAGTATGAGATTGTGCACATTCTGCTGGGGAGGGGTGCTCGTATCGAGCAGCCCCATGACTACTTCTGTACCTGCGATGCCTGCAATTACCATCAGAAGTATGATTCCTTCAGTCACTCACGTTCACGTATCAATGCCTACAGAGGGCTGGCCAGTCCAGCTTACCTCTCTCTGTCCAATGAAGACCCTGTGCTGGCTGCCTTAGAGCTCAGCAATGAGCTTGCTTGTTTGGCCAACATTGAAAAGGAATTTAAGGTATGCTTCATATCATACTTTGAAAAATTCCGACACGATTAACAGTGCTGGACATATTTCTGAACCCCTTAAATGGTGAGGAGGTACTGGCATTTCCAGGCTTCCATTTGTAACTCCCAAAACTTGAGCATTACTCAGTTAGTTTGGATTGTTTTCCATGTAATTACAGAAAAATAAACCATAGAATATAATAAGCCTGGGACTTTAGGAGGTTAGAAATAGATGTGGATTACAAATGACTAACAATGTTATCCATGCAATGAGTAATATAAGCTTTTTGGTTACTTGGAAGGTGTAATTAATCTTCTCATTTTATTTTTGAATTCTTTTGAACTACTTCTGAATAAATTGGTTGGCCTAACTTCCTAATTTGTAAACTGGTGTCATCAGTCACGGTAACCTGACCTTTTTAGAGGTTACCAGCACCTTTAGTAAATTAAGAATAAACAACTGAATTGCTGTTTTTAGTAGTAACACCTAAAATTAACAGTAACCTAATGATAAAAATGCGTATTTTTAAAAATCTGCTACACTGTTTACAGGTACTTGATTAGTTAATGTAATCCAGATCACCTGTAGTTCATTATTACCCAAAACTAATAATTAAAGAAAATCAAAGTTACAGATGAGCTAGAAAGAGCTACAAGGCTAATGCTTCTAACAAACATCATATCTCAGTAGTGACTCAAATCTTTTTCATAAATACATCCCCAAAACCTCTCTCCTCTCTAACCCAGTCAGACACAGGCTTACTTACTGTGAACAAAAAATGAACAAAACCTCACTGTGTAGCTGAACACTAGAACTGTTTCAGATGACCACATTTTTATTCACAAACTAAGAGTATTGGAGTCCTGATTTATAACCAGTTTTTGTGACAGTGACTCTCATAAATACAGAGCAATGTGGTTCAAGATCTGTCCCCTAACTCCATTGTGAATACCAACCGTGGTGTTGGATGAAGTTATCTTAGGGGTGAAATTTTGTTTGTGTTTGTAATTTTAACTCTCAGTCATACTGTCTTAAACCCCACTGACAAGTCTGAACTGGCTTAATAAATGTATGTATCTATGTATTGTTAGAGAAAATATTTGGACGATTACTGACTACTACTACGACTGTATGATGAAGTACATTTAGTTGTTTAATAGTGATACGTTACTGTATTTTACTCCATGTGCAAACATTTTCAAAATAACAAATGTGGTTTAATGGTTAGGGAGTTGGACCTGTGATCTGAAGGTTGCTGGTTCAAATCTCGGGCTGGTACAAATTCCGCTGAGGTCCCATTTTGTTATGGTGCGCTGTGACAAAAAATCACTCACTTTTAAATAATTTTTGTGCGTTTAAAATTAGGTGTGGCTGGGAACATTGATATAGCCCCTACTGTTTGCTAACTGCATTAGCCTCATAGCTCCAGGGCTAAAATAAAAAAGGTAAATTTGTAGTTCCAAAAAGTCTTGGGTGACTGCTATCTAGGGAAAGTAAAAAAGCTGTAAATGTTGTTCTTAGCCAAAGCATAGATTGGGTAATATGATAAAATAATCAGGAATAGTCTTGTTTTCCCCCACAACAAAAATAATTTTATTTGGATGTCTGTGTTTTTTACCCACACTGCACTAAATGGCATCTCTTTGACCACTTTTCTAAGAATGAATATAGGAAACTCTCTATCCAGTGCAAAGACTTTGTGGTTGGGCTTCTAGATCTGTGTCGGAACACAGAGGAAGTGGAGGCCATTCTGAACGGGGAGGAGGATGATAGCTGTGAACTGCCCTGCCGACCAAGCCTCACTCGACTGGATCTTGCAATAAAGTATGAACTGAAAAAGGTAAAGTGTGGTGCAAAATTAAAAACCTGAATGAATGAATAAACCTAAGCTAAAGAAATCTCCCTCAGAAGTACTCTGGCAAAATCTCACTGCTGCCCTTAACTCTTTGTCCCAAACAGTTTGTTGCACATCCTAATTGTCAACAGCAGCTCCTCTCAATCTGGTACGAGAATCTATCTGGACTGAGGCAACAAACCACAGCTGTCAAGTTGTTGGTGGTGTTGGGTGTTGCAATAGGTCTGCCCTTCTTAGCCATGGTGTACTGGGTGGCCCCATGCAGTAAGGTTAGTGTACTCACCCTCAGGATTTCTAACATGTGGAGAATATTTTGTGCAATGCCATAGAAGACCCAATTTTGGTTCCCTAAAGAACCATGTTTTGCAAAGAGGTTCCACTAGTGTGAAGAACCTTTTAATAGTGTAAAGAACTTTAACATAATGTAATGGTTCCATACCAGTTTAAGGGTTCTTCCAAGAATCTTTACATTATATGGATGTTCTTTAACCTTTTTTCTTTCCACTCACACTTCTCTAATGGACTGAAAAACTTTTCAGGGACTCAAAAGTGGTTCTTCTATAGCATTGTGGGATGAACTGTTTTTGGCACCTTTATTTTTAAGAGTGTAAAAAAAGTTCTCTCTGACATTTTTTTAAATAAAGCACCCTTTTAATTCCTGATCTTTTTATTTATTTTCTACAGCTGGGAAAGATCATGCGAGGACCGTTTCTGAAGTTTGTGGCTCATGCAGCATCTTTCACTATTTTCCTTGGCTTGCTGGTCTTGAATGCAGCAGATCGTTTTGATGGGACTAAACTGTTGCCAAATATGACCATCCATGACTATCCAGCACAGCTGTTCCGTATGAAAACAACTCCCTTCACATGGATGGAGATGCTCATAATCTTCTGGGTCATAGGTCTGTATTACATAAATATTACACTCTTAAGAATATGGAGAGAGGGTTCACTGCGTGACACCATAGAAGAATTTTTCACTGAATGGTTCTTTAAGACAACCAAATTAAAAATATAAAAAACCCTTACCTTAAAGTGGTAACAAAAAACCTTTCTAAATGTGAAGGTTATTAATATTAATATTAATCTATGACTTGTTATTTTCAGCAACTACAATTTAGTGGTAATGTAAAAATGTATGTATTTATTAGATTGAGGAAGTGGGGGCCCAAATAGTGCATATAAACGAGATGGCAATAAAAGAAACCTGACCTGACTTAAGGTTTAAGGAGTTAAACATCTGTGAATAAAAGCAAACCATTTTCCTTCTGTCACTCAGGGATGATCTGGGCAGAGTGCAAAGAGATCTGGTCTCAAGGTCCGAGGGAGTACCTGCTTGAACCCTGGAACATGTTGGATTTTGGAATGTTAGCCATTTTTGTAGCCTCCTTTGTCACAAAGATAATGGCTTTTTGGCATGCGTATGGAGCTCAAAGTTATGTTGACAAATACTACACGGACATAACAAATGTAACTTTGCCTCTGGAGGTGGAGTACTTCCGACTGGGTGAGTAGAAGCACAGCAGTGGACTAGTTTAGGATTTCCTGAGAATTTGAAGAATTCAGTTCTAAAATACAGCACAAAATATATATTTTTAAAACCTTTTTTGCACTTTGTAAAAAGATTTTTCATCTCGATATATATTATTGAGAGTGAGCTTTCCACATACACTAAATATCAATACAAATGGATGTATAATACTATCTGCATTTAGCCTGAACAAAATACAAAACAATGTGTTTATTTCATTAAACATTTTGGGCTTTTGTTTTGTTTGTTCTTAGCTCGTATCTACTGGCTGCCATCAGATCCTCAGCTGGTTTCAGAAGGTCTCTATGCCATTGCAGTGGTTTTGAGCTTCTCTCGAATTGCGTACATCCTTCCAGCTAATGAGAGCTTTGGGCCACTGCAGATCTCTTTGGGAAGGACTGTAAAAGACATCTTCAAATTCATGGTGATCTTCATTCTGGTCTTTCTGGCCTTCATGATCGGAATGTTCAACCTGTATTCCTATTATTTGGGTGCTAAACAGAACGACGCATTCACTACGTAAGTATAGGGGGAGATATATGTCATGAGGTTCTTCTATGTGGGTTCCATTACATTAAATGTTTGTCAGTATAATAGTAATGACACTTAAGTGATTCATTAAACGTTTCCCGTTACTACCTAAAATGGATTCACGTTCAGGTTTTCTGTCAGGGGCTGACTAGTAAACTGGTCCTTATCATAAAAATGATTTTTGAAAAGTTATTGTGGTTCTAGACTCAGGACTTGAACAATTTCTATCCTCTTACTCCCTCTCGCCAATCTCACAGCATAGAGGAAAGCTTCAAAACATTGTTCTGGGCAATTTTTGGACTCTCTGAGGTCAAGTCAGTGGTTGTGAACAATGGACACAAATTCATTGAGAACACAGGATATGTTCTTTATGGAGTGTACAACGTCACCATGGTTATCGTCTTGCTCAACATGCTCATCGCCATGATCAACAGTTCCTTTCAGGAGATTGAGGTATTTGCTTCTTTACGTTATTTTCATCTACAGTATTCAAAATCCTGCATGCTGTACTGATAGTCATCACCCCGTAACAGCAGCTAATTGAAAAAAAATTTGCTGATGAAGCTCATTCGTGTGAAGGATTTAGTGAACAAAGCATGGAACATCGTTATCTCCACTGTTGGATATAATTAGTTTTTGGAATGACATACTCCTGCTGTGAGAAATGTTAGAAAAGCAGTTGAGCTCACCAGCAGCATTACTCACACACTCTTTAAAACAGGAGCGCCAAAAAAGGTTCTTTTGCTGATTTCATAGAACATGGATGCCCAAATTTGGTCATGTAGGTCCGGTGTCTAGTACAATTTGGAAGTTCCACTCTGCAAACAATTCCACTAAACCTTTTTAACAGGTGAGATGAACCAGGTGTGTTTAAAGAGGGAAATCACCAAACTGTGCTGTACAGCAGCCCCTCAGGACCAGATTTGGAGATCCCTACCATAAAAAAAACTAATTCTGGTTCTTTAAAGAACCTTTCGATAGATGATTCTAAAGAGAACCGTTATTGACATAAAATGAGTAAGTGTGAAGAACATTTTTTAGTTTAAAAAGCCACCATAAAATGTTGATATAAGCCCTAAACTGGTAAAGAACCTTTACATTATGGGAAAGTTTTCTTTATACCTTAAACATCTTTACAGAACCATTCTGTTAATGAGATGTATGATTATAAAGAACCTTTTTTACAATAAAGTTTTAGGAAAAACCCTTCAATTTGTAGAGAGCCTTTTTATTATGTAAAGATTATTTAGGCCTTTTAACTCAAAAAACTCTGATTTATCAATATCTTCATTAGTTTTTTTCTTAAATCTTTTGAAAAATGTGTACTTGAGATCCATAACCAATTATTCTACAGCACTCAAATGTGCATGAATGCACTCTTGAGCATATGTAGATCCTGTGTTTACCAAAGAACAACCACCAAATAGAAGAAACAATTGGTGAAAGTCAGAATCTTCAAGTAAATAGAACATCATAAGAATGTTTGGTTAATTAGTCCCTTTGTTCTTTAGGGAGACAAAGGTGGTTTTTATATGGCATTACTTAAAGAACCTACTTTTACGGTACCTTTTAGAGCGTATTTTGTTGTCACTCATCTATATATGATCATCTCTGTTGATGCTTTGTTGTTATCTCATTGTGCACAGGGTGATGCAGATGTGGAGTGGAAATTTGCCAGGGCCAGGCTTTGGTTCTCTTACTTTGAGGAAGGCAGAACCCTCCCTGTGCCTTTCAACCTGGTGCCTAGCCCAAAGTCTATGCTAGGGCTGGGCCTGGGCCTGAAGGGCCTGCTGCTGAAACTTTTCCAGAAACACAAGCCTGTTACGAAGGCCGAGGCAGAACTCAGTGAGGTGATATACAGTATATATATATAATGAATATGTTTTACCGTCGTTTTGGAATTATGCTATACTAGAACCATTGTGTAAGTAATAAAAGTGCCACTTCGAGGATACTTTGAAGCACAGATATATATGTTTTGATGTACACATGTTAATTGTAAATGTGTTTATTGCTTCGAAGTACCAGCAAAACACATTTCATAATTTTCTTTTGCTTGCTTTCCTTGAAAACTTGCTCAGTTAGGAGAAAACAAAGCCAATGGAGAGACAAGTCGTCGATATAAGGTATGATCATTTCTGCAGAATTCCTCATATGAGCTCATGGAGGGCCACACCACTGCAGTGTACTACTTTCTGTGTACAACTCATTCAGCTCTAAAAGATCATAGTAACAAGACAGGAGAGAAAACCAAGATTATTCAAATACACAGGTGCCTGAATGTACCAATGCAGGGACAATCAGCCAAGACTTCATCTCACGTTAAGTAAAATAATAGAACTGTATAAAGGGGAATTTTTCAAAAGAAAAGATGACAAATATGTGTATGTGATGGCATACAAGCTGTGATGTTCCAGGTAATCATTCTTTAGGCCAACTGGTTGTAACTCGCCTATACGACCTGTGTTCAAATCTAGCCCCAAACGAGCTTTTGGGCCAGTGGTGGTGTAACGGTTAGGGAGTCGCACCTGTGATCTGAAGATCTCCGGTACCACTGAGCTACCTGTGAAATACTATCCCCAAGCACTGCTCCCCAGATTCTTCCCATGTCAGCTGACCACTGCTCCTACACGGATGGTTTGAATGCAGAGGAAACATTTTTCTGTTGTGCACTTGTGTTGTGCTGACAAACAATCATTCACTTTCATGTGCCTGCAAAAATCACTATATCAATAGAAACATTATTGTGCAAAACAAATGTTAGTTTTTTGTTATTTGGTCATAAAAATGTAAAATATTTTATTAATAATAATATATTAAATATATGTAGATGAAAATGGCTTAAAAATTTTAAATGGTAAAGATGCATATCCCTAATTAGCAGTTTATTCGAATAAGATACTTAAGATACAAAAAACATGGCAACTGTGCAGTACTGTAACGTTGTAGTAGTGGATTTGACGAACATTATACTCAAAGGCTCTTATGCGTGACTGAAATTTAATTGAACAGGATTGAAATTTCTTTTGAATCCACTGATTTTGCCTCAAATTTGTACAGAAGATCATGAAGCGCCTCATCAAGCGGTACATCATCAAAGCTCAAATGGACAAAGAAAGTGATGAAGTCAATGAAGGTGGGTCTTATCGTGTTTGTTACATTACCTAGATATTATATATATATATATATATATATATATTTTATACAAACATCAAAGCAGCTAATAAACCCTGTTTAATATCATTACCATTATTTACATCATTTTTGCAGGTGAGCTGAAGGAAATAAAGCAAGACATTTCCAGCCTGCGCTATGAGCTTTTGGAAGAAAAGTCTTACAGCATGGAGAACATGGCAGAGCTTATCAAAAAACTTGAAAAGAATCTGTGTGTTTAGACTGAAAAAGAACGAAATCTCATTTTTACACTGTGATGCCGTTGTCTTCTGTGGGAGTGTTTAATCCCAACCACAATATGACTGTCTGCACAAGAAAGTCTACAGATACTGTCTTTGAGAACTGTGAAGAGGAATTTTAGTGTCCTAGAGGCTCATTGGACATGCTGTTGCTTATGTCATGATGCTAACATTTTATATTTACTGAGCTTATAATACAAACCATACATCACCATAAACTGTCATAGTAACATAGGGCTCATGTAGGGCACTGTGTGTAAAAATTGAGCCCTAATTCAAGCCATTTGTATCATCCACTCCTTTTTTTCATTTCCTGCTTTCCACAGTCAGTGACTATTTTGCATCATGTGTCCCAGGTTAAAGAAAATAAATAATAATAATAAAAGCAAAAATAGTGACTGTCTGTTGCCATTTAAACCAACTTGATTGTGAAAAAGAATTCAAAGAAGGACACCAAAGGAAGAAAAAGAATTTTTTTTAATCCTTTTCAAAAGGTCAATAGGGTACTGGAATACAGTACAATCTTACAAAAATAACAGGAAAATCAGTTTTTTTAAATAAAAAATATCACATGGAATCAGTGAGACAACTTGATCAAACTGCACTGTTCCTGGACTCAAGAACTAGGCAAAAGGACTACTCAAGATCAAGTTTATGCAGATAATAAATGTTACCATTAATTAAATAGGGTATCATAGGGTTAAACGCCCCTAGGTTAACTGCTATACATTAAATCTCAAAATGGCATCAATTTTCCTTTTAATGCTTCCAGCCTTAGTGAAAATATTTGATGCATTTCATGTTATTCCTTTTAAATAATTCTAAAATCCATTCATACTTAGCAAAATGCTACAATTTTCGCTAAGAGTCTGAGGATGTCCATTTTTAGCCAATACAAAGTCATAGTACTGTAGTGTATTATGTAATGCATGTTTAATAAATAATGAACTAGAACACAGTTGTTGATCAGCTAGTTAGAAGTTATGGTATTGACACAAATTAAAATTCCGATAACTAATGTAAACATTTTAGCACTAAAATTAGCTACCTTTATAAGCTAAGATGTAGGCCTAATTGTAACATATCAACTTTGCTTCTATTGATTTCTGATCGAAAATGAGGAAACTGTTAAGAAGGTGAACTTGCAGTTCCATGGTGCAGTGAGAAACAGTGTAGAAAGTGTAATCTTTCACATTAATATATCTATATTATCTGCTAAACATAAATTTAGGAGGCTGGAATATTTAATAATAGGTAACACTACTTTTTTTGTCAAATAACAGAAAAACAATAAAGGTTATAGTTATTTCCCTTCTGGCCTATTTGCACAACGTGCAAATACATATAACAATTCCTTAAAACCCTTTTTGGTTTTGTTTAAAGGGGGCGTTTCCCACATAGTACCCTACATCATACTTGTGTATTAAAATACATGGAAATGGTAAACCAGTGTGACATGAAATACAGTAGAATCGTTACTGCAGTAAGTGCCTTTTCAGTGAGCACAGTGTAACACATTTCATTACACATACACATATGGCTGGCCAGTTTTTTTTTTCAAGAAAGGCTCAATGCCTTATGGACAATGAATAAACTATTTTTCACAAAAAGCCTACACAAAGAATGGCAAAATCAGGGAAATTGAACAAAAAAAATCATATAAATCAAATAACACTATACTGTGAGCTCATTCTGAAATGTAAAAATAATGAGCAGGGCTCTCTATACTAATACTTGGCATAAAAATAATTATGATTACAATTAGTACTTACACATGACAATTAGACAATCTGATAAAATCTGGATCAGGGTTTGTCAACTGATTTTCCTGCTCAAACACTAAACCTGGTAATGAACTGATGAGTTTACCAGGCATGTTAAGAGCAGGAAAATCAGCAAACCGATCTGGGCTCCAGCCTAGATACGTCTATGAAACATTTTGTAGGGGGAGACTGATTGATTAAGGCTAGAGTGAAGTGTAAGTCTACTTTCTTAGTACTGTCTTTACCACTTATATGGAGCAAACAAAAACCAAAAAAAAAGATCTTTCTGTGGATGAAGGCATATCTTAATTGTGTATGTAACAACCACAGGTCTGAAATCATTGCTTAAGTGTCTTTTATAACAGATCATATACGCTAATACACTAATAACATGTTTTACAGGGAAACTGCAATCTAGAATAACAATTCGATAAAACCAGACTGATGATGACCAGCATCTCTTGTGTATGAAGAAAAGTAGATCGAATGAACACTCACGTTTGCACTGTTCTGAAAATCTGTTTGAAATCTGTTCTGTTTGAAATGTCTCTTAGCTGTCCCGGTCAGCCCCAGCAGCAGACATGATTAAGATTTTTTTTTAATATAGGCTCTGACAAGACAAAGTTATGCGGGAATATGGTTTATATAGGCTAAGAATAAACTGTCAGCACACATTATCAGTCTTTTTTTCGCAATATATGCAGTTTATATTGTCCTTGACAACAGTACCACAACATTCATCAGTGTGTTAACTGAAAGTTTCTTTCACAGAGATAACAATAATATGAGAAGCCCGGGCATTGAACTGTAATATGTCTATGCTTGTCGCATTATTGGATCAACAGGTCAGAGCCAGTCTGCATTATTAGCTACCTATAAATAAAATACTTTAGGGTTTACAGAGCCAACCACATGGCAAACGAAACATAAAATATTAACTTGTCTAAAAACTTTCTAATATCTACACGTTGAGTTATTATGGACCATATATGTTTTACTGTTGGTAGTGTGGTTATAATCATTTTTAACTGTATTCAAACTATTTACACTTTGTATATCATGAATGTACAAAAGTCTCTTTTTGGAGAAATGAATACCATGGATACCATGGACTTGCTTTGTCTGGTTTCAGGTCTTGCTAAAGAAACACCACATAGTTTTCTGGGATGAGTCCAGTTTTGCCATTATATGTTGCTTGAAGCCATCCTGGTTCCACTGAGGGGTGCACTGCGAAAACAAACAGCATGAAGATGGTCACTCTAAAACTGAAAAACTACAACAAAGGGAGTTCACACTATAGCATGAGAAAACCAACTTGTCGTCATGACACATAACAACATGTTTGGGATTCACCTATATAAAAATGAAAAAAACCCACGATTCTACATTCTTTATTGATATCAGTTCCAAAGTTGTATGTGTACTTCAGCCATTACAATAGAAGAAGGATCTACAGTATGGTGCAAAAGTAGGTTTCCCTTCATATGATTTCCAGGCAAAACAGACACTTTGTACACATTACTCATTTGTCTGTCAGCTGGAAACCTGTTTAACAGAGAATTACACAAAAGCCCCCTGTACAATTTGTTAGTGTATCCGCTAAAGCTGTCCCCAAAGCTATCCCCAAAGAATTCTGCTGTTCCCAAAGAATTCTTGATAAGACAGAAGATGGCCGGCTTCCATAAAGGGGGAAAAGGAAAAAAAGTGAAACAACTGTAACTGTGAACTAAATTTCATTAAAACTGGATTTAATGAAAAGTACACTGCTAAACTGGCATCATTAAATAAACAGCAAATAAAGCTTTCTTTACTGAGAGACAGCAGTAAGTCACATTTTCCTCAGATCAGAAAAACCCACAGATTTGGACAGTTTCTCTCCATCTTTCCGCAGTGAGAAGAGAACAATGTGGGTCTGAACAGATGTGAAGCCATTACTGAGATAAGCAAATAGAAACAGAAAAAGAAAATCTACACTAGACAATGGAAACGGGAGATTCCTGACTTCCACTCACTAATAGAAAGTTGGCACCCTGTGGCAGAGGAGTAAAATACAGCAGAACATTAGGCTATACATGCTTAACAACAATGTATCCATGACAATCCTCCAGTTACGATGTCCAAACTACCTGTAATAGGCATGCTGTGCTATTGCAGCAATGCATTACTAGATCTTTTGGGTGTTTTTTCAAATAACTTGCGAGTGTACTTACCGTTGTTGAAGAGTGCTCCTTTAGGGAAGCTGAGCTCATGACTATGCTCTGCTTGGCAAGAATACATGGCCTTGGCGTCCCTGAAATCACAACAAAAGAGGTGAGTTAGAAGGGACACAGCTGGAAAGACAAACTGCATGATAGACTTTACTCATGCAACTGACTGAAGGCTTCTCAGTAATGAGGAATTGGTCAGGGTGATGGCCATGACTGGAGGGCACACGGGTAAGGCCAACTGCAAAAGATCTATTATGAAGCTTGCAAAAACAACAACGCTACATGTTGTCCATTTTGGACGCACAGCTTCACTACTCAGATAAACAATCTGTCCTGGAATGCTGTGGCGCAGTGTTACTAAATGATAGAACACTGAAACAAATAGATCTCACACTCTGTCACACATACTCTATGGCTGATAGCGTACCTTCCAGTAGGTGCCGGCTGGGAGACCACAGGGCTTTCAAAGAGAGCTGCTTTGGAGGCCACCCTAAAACAGTAAACAAAGAGAGCAATGACTTTTGTCATAATGCACATGGCTCAGTTTAGGCTCCAAAGGTTAATGTTTAGTGTCTTTTGCTTAACTTTAGCTAATTTACTAAAAGCTATGAACAGATTTGTCTTTCCTGAAACACATACACTTTCTGTGTTTACAGCATAAGTGTCATATGTTATGATGAAGAGAAGAAAGCATTTGTATTTGGAGCCTCTATGACAA
This sequence comes from Arnoldichthys spilopterus, assembly GCA_037974385.1. NCBI lineage: Eukaryota > Metazoa > Chordata > Actinopteri > Characiformes > Lepidarchidae > Arnoldichthys > Arnoldichthys spilopterus. The sequence goes on along the minus strand of JBBPDA010000025.1, from coordinate 6,251,451 downwards.
CAATCTGGCACTCAGCAAGAACTTTAACAGCCAGCACTGCGACTTGAGGTCATCGCTTAGAGAACAGTTAAACAATACACTAATAAGGAACAAAACCACAAAGCCTTGATGTCTGAGAAAGTGAGGGTATCTTTTTCCTAGCCTCAAGAGAGACTTTCTAAAATGCATTTTGCATTAAAAAGACATTAATATAATACACACCTCTCTTCCGGGATTGCTCTTAAAACTGCCACTGTCATCCCTGTCTTCAAGAAACCTGAAATGGATCCCTCTCTCTAGTTTTAGACCTCTCAAATATTCCCTTTTAGCCAAAATAATTGAAAGAGTTGTGGCTACACAGCTTAATATCTTTCTTAATAAAAATAAACTTCATGAGCCTTTTCAGCTCGTCGACATGTTGTTAATGACTTTCTTTGGTCTGCTGATAGTGGTTCTCCCATTATTCTCCTTCTTCTTGATCTAAGCTCAGCTTTTGTCACTGTTAATCATGATATTCTCATTTCGTGCCTCTCTTCTTTTGGTCATGATGGGATCATCTTACAGTGGTTTAGGTCATATCTAACAAACTAACAACAGTTTATCACTCTAGGTGCTCACAAGTCTTCCACCTCTCCATTTATGTGTGGTGTCCCCCAGGGATCAGTTCTTGGGTCCCTTCTCTTTCTAATTTACATTCTGCCCCTTGAACATATTGTTCATAGCCATGGCCTCAACTTTCACTTCTATGCTGAGGATCTCTAGTTATATCTCAGTACTCACTGTTCTTCAGACTTTCCTTCCAATAAACTAATGTATGGACTGTATTTCTGATTTAAAGATTTGGATGAAAGATAACTTCCTCAAGCTAAACACTGACAAAAACTGATTACCATTGATGGGGTTTTTGTGACAGCCTGCTTCTGTTGTCAGAAATCTTGGTGTTCTTTACTTATCCATCATTCAACTTTAAGGCACACATTAAATCAATTACCAAAGTGGCATCCAAAGGTTCTGCTCAAATCAGCCCCATCCTTTTTGAACTACACTGGCTACCTGTTCAGTCTCGCATTCAGTTTAAACTATTGCTACTCACCTTCAAAGCTCTACATAATCTTGCTCCTCCCTACCTCTCTGATATTCTTGCCCTACTCCCCTGCTTGCTCTCTTAGGTCTACTGCCAGAAATCTTCTGGCTGTCCCTCACACACGACTGATCACTATTGGAGGCAAGTCCTTCAGTACCATAGCCCCCAAACTTTGGAATTGTCTTCCTGTGTGTCTCCATGCTTGTTCTTCCTTTTCTACCCTTAAATCAGAACTGAAGACTTGTCTTTTTAAAAATTACTTTTCTAATTTCTCTTTAATATTTTTCCCTTGACTAGGTTAAGCGACCTTGGGATTGTAAAGTTATAAATTTAAGTTATTATTATTATTATTTTTAATGAGGATCACAGAGCACATAAGTGAGAGCATAACCTATTTTTAAGTACACTACTTAGCTGTAAGAGTTTTTTTTAATTTGTCAAAAAAATGGCAAAACAAAATTTTTAGCTACCATATGTGTATCATAATTATCACTGTGAGAAGCCAGCCACCCCCTTTGTTTCAAAACATAACTAGGGTATAAGCAGTGTGTTGCTATGAGTAACAGTAATATCAATGTGAAGGTTGCTTACATAGATCCAGGCCTCTGGTATCCATTGCTGGCTGATGAGTCCAATCTGCATCTGCTGGAGTCTTTAGGTGGAAGATCTGGTAACGGAATTGACTTAAGACTGTCTCTGTTGCTGCGAGAAACCAGACTTTGGACTGAACCATGACAGCTCCTGAAACCTAAATAGATAGAGAAACATTAATTCCTGAATTTGGAAAAACAATACCTGTTTATTAGGCTATAAAGATGTGACCAAAAGCCTTCTAAATAGTATCAATCCATATGCAATTCAATGCTCAATTTTAAATGTGAATAAAATGTTGAACCCTGAGGGAAACAACAGGTGAATTCTAGTGTAATGAATAACAATTCTAAAGAATTCTGTCATTTATAAAGTATTCTGTGCATTCTTGTGTAATATACACAATTTTAAGGTAAAATCAAATACTACAATATTTTTAAGACACTAGCTTGGTAGCTAACTCTGCTAACTGTCCTACTAAATTGTGCTTGAATGAATGGCTAGACTTCTTCTCCCACCTTATTGCTATAATGTGTACAAGCTATTGAAATAATATTTTGATAATTACCCCTATTGATATCTCCTGGGTCTACTGTTTGTATATTATTTGTCTGTATATTGTTTACTTGTGATAGACATGTGTCAGGTGGGGAACACACCCTCAGAAATGTGAAGGGAGGTGAGGGAGGAGCAAGTGGACATTCTGAACTGTCCTGCTCCATGGCCTTCTGGGCTCTGCTCCTCAGTTCTGTCTGGCAACTCTGGAGGTGGAGAAGCACGGTCTGTCGGGAGGCTACTCAGAGCCTCCTCCCACTCGCCGTCTGTCTTGGCTGCATCCTCTTTAGAGCTGGAGTCAGGACTGGTAGTGCCGGGTGGACTCTTGGGGCCGTTGGAAGAGGGGGAAGGAGTGGTCCAGCATAGGCTGCCTGAGGCTTTGTGTTTGGAGCGGGAAGGTGAACTTGCTTTAGAGCAGCCATTCTGCTCTGAAGAATGAGAGGACAGAGACTCCATACTGCCCATGGGCGTGCTGCTGGGACTGCTGCTAAATGTGTCACCTGAGGCACGAACACATGAAAAAAGGCAGGCATTGAAGAGATGAAACTAATCTCAGCCATTTCTTTTTAAAAACAAAGAATTTAGACAGCAATATGCTTTTATCTTGAACTAGATAGAAATCTTTTAACTTTAAAAAATCGAATTTTGAATTACACAGGCTTGTTTTCTAATATTAAAGTTAAATTGCAGTCCTTCAAAACTATTATGCTGTAGTCGTTACTAAAATAATTCTAAATAAATTTCTACTCTTTAATTAAATCTATGACCTTATATACAACATCCAGTTTATCAGTAGGATCCATTTGTGAATAATTCTCAAAATTTTCACCTAAAAGAAGGTCTTAGGACAGCTATTTAAGCCTACAGAGGCCCATCTACACTGACCATTCTTAACACATGAGAGACACTTAAATGGTAGTGTGTGTTACAGTGGTATGAGTGTATCAGGCACAGAGATGTTGCTGAGTTTTTACACATCTCTTTGTCACTACTGGGTTGTGACTGGGCCACAAGTCAAAAATATCCAGCCTCTACGGTCAGAAAAACTAGAGAAAGACTAATTGTGGATGCCAATGGATGGGCTACAACATACAATATAGATGTTTATAATAAAGTGGCAATTGAGTGTATTCAGAATATGACTTAGAGGAGAGAGACACACTGTCAGCATCGGCCAAGCACAGAGCAGGTGGGTACAGGCCTCTGGACTTGCGCGATGAGAGGCAGATGGCATTGCTGCGGCGTGAGCTGGAGCGAGACTGAGACTGAGACTGTGGCAGAGGCACATTGGGGTCAGGAGACTGATGGAAAATCTAAGGAACACCAAACATACACAAACCAACAAAGTCAAAACACACAGAAGTTTATCATACTTGAAAAACTAAGGATTGTCTATCCAGCTCCACCACAAGAACGAAATGATTGCTCCCCTCTGTGTTTGGTACACAGTGCCACCTGCTGTTAACTTTAATTAAAACATATCAGTTACCTTCTCATAATTCTCTATGAGAATCTCCACCACAACGTTCTGAAACTTGATGTTCATCATGGCAGCCACTGTCTCCTCTTGAGCACGCATCAGTGTAGGGCCAAAGATCACACCAAGGTTAGATACTGTCATTAGATTCTTCTGGCTGTGTGTAGATACCCTGATAAAGAAAGAAAAACATAGTTATTAACCCAAAGCTCTCATAACTGCCAATCTCAGTTAATAGATGGAAAAATTAGAAATTCAGTCTGTCTTCTGAAAAAAGTTCTGGGGTTCCTGAGTAACACAAAACTCTCTAAACACTGGTCCTATCATCAGGCGATAACAAGTTTAATTCCAGGTAAAGCTACAGTCATCAGGGACTAGTAGTCTAAGAGAAAGGATGGTCCACTCTCTCTCACATCATTCAACATGATGCCAGCCAAGGAAGATGCTTGCTAGCTGATGTAACATTACTGGCAGTAAGTGCTCTCCTGTAAGGGTGTTGAGCTGTCCAACAATTGGTATTGTGTTACTGAAAGAGTCCTAGCTAGTAGGCTAGTGACTGAAAGGGGGAAAACTTAAAAAAAAAAATGCTCTGTTAGATGAACCTACACAAAGAGATGTTTGATCAGGATGTCCAGCATCTCTTTGCTCTTCTCAGGCAGCTTGTATACAAGAGCATGGACTGCACGTACCCTGTAGTTCTGATCGTCTGACTCTAGAAGTGCAACACACAGTGTTAATAATCAGTTCAACTTTCAGGCAGCTGCATCGGAATTTTACTGAGAAGCATCACAACAAAAGTCCACTGTGTCAAATCTAATCAAAATCTAATCCAACACCCCCATCCCAACCTCATCTAGCCACTACCTGTCTTGTGAATATTTTGTCTGTACATCCTTCAAGGTAGGCAATAACAGAATACCAGATTTCCACAAATATTTGGAGTTTGATTTCAACATAAATCATATTCACTATAAGTGCTTGGTGTTTGTCAATTCATCGAGCCAGCTGAGTAGCTTTAAACAATCATTTTCCATTTCTCCTTTGGAATGTGCTGAGGATTAATGAGGGAAGAGGCTGAGAGAACAACACATGGAAGAACTCACTGACTGCCATGATGAAGTCTTTGTGAAGTCTGTAGGTTAGAAGGGGTTCAGCCAGACACCTGGAGACACAGCAGCTGAATTATTGCACATGCTTTGACTTTATCCAATGAATTGCCTTTGCTTAGATTATTTTCTTACCTGAGGTAATTCTTGAGTCCACTAGTGATAGTCTTATTATCCCAAGTGTCTGGGTCAAGATCCATATCTGCAGGAGCTTTGGCAGCTGTAGAAACATCAACATATTTTAGATGAAATTGAATTAAAAAGTGAAAAGTGACTATTTGTCATTGACCCTCAGTCACACACAAAGTGCACCTTCACTTGTACACATGTAGAGCAGTGAGAAAAAAGACAATACAGTGAGTCAAATTGCTTTAAGACATAATAACATAGTGACAAAGCAAAAACAGAGTTTTACCAAACACTGAAGTCATAAGTCTCTGCACTTTGGAATTAACTCCTCCTATTCTGTACAAGCCCATAGTTTGGATACCTGGAGATGGAAGAAAATGGAATTAGTAATTTTGAGCAGGAGTGCAGTATACTTTCATGATGTTGTTTTCATATATACAGATGTATGGCACCAGCTACTAAATAAGTGGCTTAGTCAAGTGCACACATGTATAAACAGGCACTGGAACAGATCAGATATTCATTTGAGAAAGCAATTACTAGACTTACCCCTTGTCTCCACAAGGTGAATACACTTCTTCACAAAGTTAAACCCTGCCTCATTAAGGAATGCTGTAAGGACAAGGAATTATATCTGCTCAGATTTTCACATTACATAACATTACCTAAGATTAGACTTACGCACACTAAATCAAGGGTTCCAAGGGTTCCAAACCTGGCAACCCTACACTTTACTCATTTTGCTTTGCCTCATTAGCACAGCTGATTCAGTTCAATAACCAGTCAACAGGGTTCTCATGCACTGGGTCAGGTGTGTAGAGAAAATACAAAAATGTGCAAAGCACTATTCAGGATTACCGCCATGAGCCTCTACTTTAAAATCCTGTATTTCATTAAATAACAAGCAAAGTGAACTTACTTTCTTCTTTCTTGCTGAGAAGTGCTGGGAGGGTGTAAATCTACAAATAACAAGATATGTTTATCAGTCCCAGAGTAGATAAGTTTTTTTTTCACTGAAAGTGACTTATCTGTCACAATTAATCTCACACAAAGTGCACCACAACAAAATGTGACCTCTGCATTTAACCAATCACATGTGCACATGCGGAGAAGTGTGCAGCTATTAACAGGGTCTAGGGAGCAGTGTAGTGGGATGGTACCTTTGCTCAAGGGAACCTTAGTGGTGCCCGGGTCAGGACTTGAACCTGCAACCTTCTGTTCACAAGGGCAAGGTCCTAACTACTAGGCCACCACTGCCAACTTTTACTGGATGTGGCACATAAACACAAATACCAATTTCAGCAGTGTTAGCCATGCAAGACAAATTTAGACACATGTTCAGCATGTTAGTGTCCGGGCAGAGATGTCAGCGCCATAATACACAATGAATTAACAAATTTTTGCTTGTTGCACTAAAGTTGCACCACAGTACAACCAAACTAATCCTGTCACTGGTGGTAAGTGAGTACGCGAGATCTGACAATCTCTCTACGATCAAAGGTTTAGACCATTAAGATCCATTAATGAAATATAAATAGTGGACTCTGTCATCTTCACATCCTGGCTTTTAGAACTTGCACAAAGCACTTCTGAGTACTTCATGATGAAAAAAGATTACAAGAACAACAAAACTCAAGCAAGGGCCTAAAATCCTAAAAAAAAAAACTTCAATTTCCTAAAGTATGCAGTATTGGGTTATGCTTGGTACCTCTAATGAGCCACACTGTGACTCTTTCTGCATCATTTTTAAAAATCAAGCCTCCTAAATGGTTCTTGGCTTAGATGCTCTGTAAAAAAATTATTTGTTTAAAACATTTAACATTTTTGGTTCTTTAAACTTTAAGGTTCTTCAAAGGTAAAGAAGCAGAAACAGAGGTTCTTCTATAGTATAAAACCAAATAACTCTTTTTTGCTTCCTTTCTACCATATTGGCATAGTCCTGCTTCACTGCAGTAATATCTTTGAGGATAATAATCTACAGCATGAAAGAACTGTTATTAGATATGTTTATTCAAATGTTTTGCTTAGATACTTTTAAGTCACCATGACTAATTTGCGTGTTTATTTTTACTCATGAGTGGAGGCCATAAGGTCTGCAGCTAAGAGTGGAGGGGCTGTGTAAATCTGGCTGAGCTTCAACAGGAAGGGGGGAGGAATGTCTCAAAAGTTCAGTGTGACCAATTTTAACTGTGGATAAGCATCCTGAACCTCTGTGTGAGTCTATCCCAAATCTCACACCCTCTGGCTACTGGTAATGGACAAGCCCCACCAAGAAACAAGTCTCAACACAATAAAATAATTAGAAGGAACTTCCACACTGACTAAGCAAGCATGAAAAAAGTAAGAGTAAAGCATCTGTTTATGCTATTTTACTTTATTCAGGACAGATTTGACTAACAAGGATAAATTACAATGAAAAGGCTTCAGAATGGGACTCATCATGTATTAAGTTTTTTGTTCAATCATTAGAACACATTTTTAATATTCACAAGGCTGTAATTAAGCTAGCAAATTCCTGTTAAAACACTGTAAATTCCCTGTAAAATGTCAATTCTGAGAAAGAAATGCTTAAGCATGCTTCAGTTTGAAGGTATTTTTAGTAAATGTTAAGCATTTCTATTTATTTGTTTGTTTTAAAACACTGTAAAGAATCAGAACAAAAAGGAGTCATAACCTTTGCATTAACCAGATTTTTTTCTCTAATATGTTAAGTTCAACAAATAAGCAGCACTTATGCTCTAAATTATGCAGAAGTGTGTTCTGTGTAAAGGATTTGAGCCTCTTTTCATTTAAAAATCAACAGAACACAAGAGTAGCGTGGCCAAGTGGTCTAAAGCGCTGGATAAAAGCTCAGGTTTCTTAGTGGACGTGGTCCGAAGCCCTCCGCTTCCAACGTGCTTTCAGTCTTAGTTAGTTATATTGGACAGTATCTCTGCCTGTCACGCGAAGACTGAGGTGCCTTACGTAGTGGGCAGTGGTGGCCTAGTGGTTAGGACATTGCCCTTGGGACCTGGAGGTTGTACGGGAAGTCTGGGTCCAGGCACTACTGAGGTACCCTTGAGCAAGGTACCGTCCCGCTACACTGCTCCCTGGGAGCTGTTGATTGCTCCACGTGCGCAGATACGATGGGTTAAATGTAGGGGTCACATTTCATTGTGGTGCTCGAGTGAGTTTTAATTTAAAAAAAAGAACACAAATTGACCACCCAACCTTTTTCATACGACTATATGTTTAAGGTTATGGACATTGTAATGAATAGATATGCAGCTTTATGTTAATTATGTGACTTAAATTATGTGAGCATTATGGGCATTATATCCCTTATTTGTTATATCCCAAAAATCTGTCAGACTGTATAGCACAGGACTCGCATGATGAGTGTATTCTTACTGGCTCTTTTCCATCCATGGCCTCCATCCACAGCCGCCTGTTGGATTCAGACAACGCCTGCAGAGTGATGATGCCATGCCTGATGAGCACACAGAGCAGAGATCATTCATATTTTTTCAGTCTGCTGTAAGGAAAATTTGCCAACAATACAACATTAACAGCTTGCTAAGACTAAGGTCCCTGCCCCAAAACAGGTAAAAGGCATGATTAACCCCTCACACCAAGACATTTTTTCTTTTTTCTTTGCATTTTATATAAATGTTTATATAATATTACTATAATATTATATAATAATAATAAAAACAATTGTTTAATTTTTATTCAACAACCCCACAATTTGTAGACATAGGCTTCTATCAAACAGTTGCGATTCTCATTATCATAAAACTCATAAATATATACAAACTAATTAGCAAAAATTACTGGACTTTCTTAAAACGTCTCACAGACCTCCTCCAATGTGTCTAAGTGCAGCAGAACCACCTGCATCTAGTATGCCTTTGTCTAACTTCCTGTGAGGAAGCTCACTAAAAAGGTCAACTAATTAAAGACACAGTGAAATCAATTTTACCATCACTGGCCTAAACCAAGTGGCAGTGATGGAGCAATTAGGTTGAGTTGAAGTGAATGTTTCAATAAGATATAGGGACTCAAAATGCACTTGGCCAAATAAATGACCACAACACTAAAGGGTTAAGTACATTCCTTAAAACACATGATTAGTAGCAAGTTGAAAGCAGCAAGTTAATGTGAAAGAAGTAAAATCTGTGTAAGAGAAGGTGTAGGGAGATGGTAGCATGCGGCAGCACACGTGCAATCACAACACGTAGCAGGAAGAAAGTGACATACCGGCGGACTTTATAGAAACACTGAAGAGAACTGAATAGAAGCCCTTGACAAGTGTTATTTCTTCAGTTATGAAGAGGAAGAGAAAAGGAAAGAAAGATTGTTGAAAATAGTCTCTGACAGACTTCAGAACTTGCCAACAAAAACAATGAAGTGGAAAATGCAATCTTTTAAAATTCTTTACCACATCCTGTTGAGCCAAACGTCACAATGTCCTCCCTGACCTCACAGGTGCCTCATGAAAGGTGGAAAAAGTGCCATAATTTCAAGAGCAAGAATTCCAAACAAACCTTTCCACCACTTCGATATCAAAGCAGAAGCGTTTGTCGATGGAATCCGTTCTCCTCCTGATGCAGGACTTGAGCTTGAACATCTCAGGGGGGCTCATCACCAAGCCGTTCTTTGGACAGAAGGTGCAAAAGTCAGCGGGAAAGCTAAAGCTTGTGGATAAAAGACATTCCAGTAGAGTAAAGCTTCATAAATCCAACAATCTACCTGTTTGCTACCAGATTTGATCTCAGAGTTGCTCATTGTGAACATTTTGGTCTCTTTTTCATAGGTGCAGTAATGTCGGCTCCATGTGAATCCGAGGGGTCCTTCAACAGAAAGTTTGAGGTTTTTAAAAAGTGCCTTTATAGTACAAATAAATAGCAAGAAAAGAGGAAATGGAGTAGTAAAAAGAATAAAATCTCTTACGATGCAATTGATAGCTATTACAGAAATGTTCTACAAATCTTTAAAATATATGATAATGCAAAAAAAAACATTTTTTGATACTTAAAATTGTTCCATGTTCTAGAAATACTGACATACTGATTCTCAAAATAGTGAATTTAGATGTAATATGTCACGATAATGATACTGCATGAACATATACACACCTAAATACAGTGGAATTGTAGAGCTTCTTTGGAACAATAAACACGAAACGTGTACAGAATGATACTGATTTCTAAATGCTCACAGCGTTAAATGGATGTAGGTTGAGAGAATACTCACGTTTTTCCTGCACGTAAAGAAAACCCTCCATGGTCCACTGTCCAGGAGCTTTGAAGTCTTGCTCTGCTGACTTCATCCTCCTCATCAGATTCTCCACTTCCTGTCTAGTGCTCTCAAAGTTATTCCTTGTCTTCAGAGAGCAAAACCAAACATTACGTTACCACAAAAGGTATATGGTTGAACCACACAGCCTACAGCAGTGGCTGCAAATCATGCTTTAAAAAGAAGATGCTAAAAGTCCAAAAGCTTGTTCCTGATGAATTTAAACCAATGTATTGTCAGACCAGCTGGACCATTGTGCTGTGTTGTGCTATCTCATCTTACTTTGTTGTCCACTCTACACAACAGCAAAACTTCTTAAAGGTGAACTGTACAACTGGAGTGATTCGGCATAGTGTACTCTGTGCCAGTTTTTAATGAACTCTTACATTCTGTAGATTGAACTGCAGTTGCTGCTTGTATGGCTCAAACTCATGTGCTAGCTCGTAGCCCTCGTGGTAGAATGTGAACAGTCCTTGGAGGAAGGCCAGGAGCTGAGGGAGGGGGAGGGAAGGGAAATAAAATATGGTTTCAGGTGGATATATTTTAGGGTTTTGGAGAGGAATTCACAAAAAAGATAGTATGATGGTACATCTAAAAACCCAAAATTTCAGTGAACTTTTCTAAATAATCTTTTGCAACCGTAAAGGTTTGGTGTTTCCAACATATCTACATGATATTATGATGCTATCTGTACTAGCTCCTGCTGAGAGCTGCATTCAGCTGCAGATGGAAACTAGCAGGTGCAGGATGTGGCTTTAATTTTACATCTGTCAGATACTGAAATCGCACAAATGTGTCCCTGCACACTTCCTCATATGTCCAGAAACGTATCTTCCAGTGGCAAACAGCTGACAACATTAAAAATAAAACTTAATATTTAAACTTTAATCTTCCTTACCGGTTCAACAAACTCAAATTTCTTTCGCTCCTGCACTTCTTGGATTTTGAAGACATATTCCAGAGAAGCGTCTGAAAAAATCTGCCTATCCTTATTGATCTGGGCATCTGCCTGAAAGTAATAAATGAGAAAAAACAGTGTGAAAACAGCAACAACAATAGTTATTGTGAAGTTAGCAAACTTTTTAACAAACTTATGATGAAAAGTGCGCTATTGCACCACAACGGGAGCTGTTACAATAGTTACCTCTTGTAAAAAGGTCTCTTTCTTTTTCGAGGATAAATTCAGGTTTTTTTCCAGAACAGTATAATATTTCTCCGCTTCCTTGTCAAATTTCTTCTTTCCTTCCTTGAAGAAAAAGATAATGTTGACAGAAACTGGAATTTCCTTTGCAGCAATTACAGAGATAAATCTTGTCCATAAATGTTCTGTTATATAAGGGCTTTGACTTGTAAACAGACATCATGCAAAACCCTCATTAAAATGTTTTGATGATTTCCATTTGTTTATTTTGATTTTGATGGATATGCACAGAATGCATAGTTGCATTTTAGGCAGCTATCTAACCAGCAGATGGCATACTACACCCTGATGGCTGGACAGTTTCAAGCATGAGGCCTTATCTCTGTATTTGAAATGACCACACCAAATCTAGTCCTGTCTGACAGACTGAAGTCACCGGCATGTCATAAATGATCTCACATACACTCTACCTCAGTGTAAATGTAAAAATCTCTAGCCTCAGCAAAGAGCACATGCACGTATTATGCAAGGATCACATTGCAGATGAACGTGGGAAATGGATTAATCATTAGCAAATGATTGGTTGTATTGTACAGGACAAGCAGAGCAGGGCATTAACACGTGTGATATGCCCACACAGCTGGACTGTAAAGATTACCAATCATCCCGAAGTCATGATTCAGAGTAGTACCACAAAGCATGAGAAATAAGGGCTTTGAGAATTTAACCAAGAGAATATCACTGCTTAAAGGGGTATTTCACCAATTTATAAACATTATTTGCATAATTACATTGTTAAGATGTAAAAAGAGTCATTGAAAATCTTTTACTGTAAAATGTAACAATCTAGAAAAATTTCACAATAATGGTGCTTGAAACCAGGCATCCAATTAGTTTAACGCTTCTATGTTGCATAAAAGTAGTACAGGAAATGCCAGAAATGCATGAAACATCACAATAGTTTTTGGTCTAAAATGTATTTTTAAAATAATCCCATGGCAGAGGGGTACATGCAGGATAGCAAGGACGATTTTCACATTTACCACTATTTTACTCTCATCAACATCACTTATGAAAACCCAGAACACTAAAGATTTATTGAAAACACAACAATCAGCACCTCACCAACACCTGTATCACCCATGTGAAAAAGGTACTGCTTCCTTAGTCACTCAATCAACCAATAAATCAAATTGTTAAGTGATAAAGGGTTAAACTAGACTAGTCACACCCAAGACCAATTGTTGCCAGATGAAACTAGACATTACTTAATTACAACCTGTCCTGCAATGTGAATTTCCCTAAAAACAGCACACTAAGCCTTGATCAAGAGAAATTCCATAAGACGAAAGATGGTTATTGAAATATATCAGGTTGGAAAGCAAATTAATCTCTCTAACTCTGGGTCTGCAGCAAACCACCATGAGGCCTTGTCTCCAAATGGAGAAAACAACTCCTTTTTTGTTCACAGTACTTACACTATGTGTAAAAATGCTTCCTATCACCTTCAATGTAGAAAAATTCAAGTAGGTAAGATTCTCTACAATGCACCCTTTTACACCAGATAATTCTGAATGACTTGGTTTATTTCTTAATCATTGTATCATGCACAAATAAAAAAGGTGGAATTTCTACACTTTAAACATTGTTAATGATACTTGCCAAGTATAAGCACAATGAAAAACTATGAAATGATTGGAATATAGTATGTTACTGATATATACTGACGTCTGGTCACAATTTAACTTTAGTCATGCCCTGAGACATCAACATCTTAAGGTTTGTGATACTGTAACTACATGGAAAACACAATGCATAATGGTCTGCTGAGTAGTTCAATTAGAGGTGAGGAGTGGAGTCAGGTTAACACTATTTTACTGTACATTACTATTTACATTACAATAAATATAATTACATTATACATTACAACTATTTTACTATTTCTCCTCACCTATAAAGTTAATCATGGTCTTGCTCCTCCATACTTCTTTGACCTGATCTCTCCATATTCTCCCCGAGACTCTTAAATCCACCAGCAATTTACTCCCTGTCCCTCGCAACAGGCTCTCCACTAAGGGAGGCCGGTCCTTTGGTGCTGTTGCTCCTGAACTATGGAACTCTCTCCCTCAGTCTCTCCGTGATTGCTCCTCTTTTGATACATTTAAAACTGACCTTACAATGTTTTTTGAATACTTGAATCCATTTCCAGGTTGCGGGGAAGCTGGAGCCAATCCCAGCTGACTACAGGCCTAAGGCAGGGTACACCCAGGACAGGAGGCCAACCAATCGCAGGGCTCTCCTTCCACTTAACCTTTCTTTTTATTTCTAAAGTGACCTTGGGTATGTGACAGATTATTACTTGACTGAGGTATAAAGCACGAACATTAACATAGGGTCAATATTAATTCGAAATACTCGAAAAAAAAATTCGAAAACCATATTTCTCTTTAGTTTTTTAATTAAAACACTTAGTGTATGTAAACACTGCTAAAGTAAACCATTTACACACCAGTCTATACAATTCAAATGTACAGACTAAGCTGATAAAACCTGTATTTAACTCACTGTTTTTGTGATGTCACAACACAAATTTCCATGTACCTATTTAATCTACAATAGTTTAGCTCCACCCATTAATGTTGAAGTGTTGAGGAGTGTTTAAGGCCAGACTGCTTTTTGAATGAGACCTAGTACCAGGCAGCCAATGAAAACAAAGGTGGTTTACATGTATAAGTCTCAAAGGTACAGTGATTAAGCAGCCTGTTTAATAATAAATAGGTTTTAGTACATGAACCCATACACATAAGTGGACATCAGGGGAGAAAATTAAGTACAACAAATGTGAAAGACTGCCCCTTTAATGTCCTATGCCCACATGGACATGTACCCAAAACCTCCAGCAGTGAGGGTGCTTGTCTTGAGAGCAACTGAAATCTGAGCCAAGCTGTTTGTTTTTCCTCTTTGCCATTAGCAGAACCTTTCCCATGACCCTTTCATGGACACTCGACAGACTACAAACTTGCCAAACAATATACTAGAGGAATCGCATTTCTGACATGCTTAGTCCAAGCCCCCAGGCCCATCTGCTGACTTACAATGACATCATCATCCCTAAGCCAGGATTCCTTTTTGTTCAAGCGCTTTGACAAGAGTATACATACAGTATCCCAAGCACAGAGAGCTCTGTTTGCACTGTCAGTATTACTTTCGGTGTGTGGTCTCATCAAGGTGTACTTGTGCTGTTTGTGTTGTGTTCCTTCATTTATGTATGTGTGCTCTTGTGCGGGAGGTTGAACAGCCGGACAACTGTTCCCTTTGGCCTCTGTGGTCAAAATGTCTAAGCTGAGTGAGTTCTCTCTCAGCTCAGGCTGAAGAAGCTGGGGCCCAAACACCCAAATAAGGCAGGGTGTTTTCAGCTTTGGATCTTTCAGCTATGAGCTCATCCGACAGCACACAGCTCTTCTGAGGCAGCTGATGGGGGTGACACACTTCCAGCCCATCACAACTCTCTGGACTGGGCCACAATCTCGAGACTTTAATCGATCTCCACTCATCTACTGTAATGCTTCCCAATTTTGATCTTCAAGGGCCACAGCACCGCTCATGTTATAGAGCAATTTTCTCCAGCTCCTGCTCCGACAACACGCTAAACAATTCAATTTTCTAAATTTTAAAAACTTAATGCTTCAATTAAATAGGCTAACTTTCTGCATATGCTAATTTGACAGGGATACAGCCACCTCTATCTCTTGTAAGGAGTAATCTCTTCACTAAAAAACAAAGCACAGTACAACAGTGTTAAATCCTTCCTTTAAAACAAGCTAAATAAAGGCTTAAGGTTATTACTTGTACTTATAATCCAGTACCTGGTTTGTCTAGAAATAAGATGAATAATTATAGAACATCAAAAAATTCAGTAAAAAAATTAGAAATAGTAGTTATATTGACATATTTATTTTCTAATATCTACTACTGATTTATTCTGGAATACATACAGTGAAAAGTTTTTTAATGTTTTTTTCTTCTCAATGCATTATTGTGGTATCACCAATTGTGGTGCTTCTGTATCTGCTTATATAAGATACTTCATGATCATATAAGATTTACTGATACCTGAATCATTATCAAAGTCAACATTCTGATATTGTGACACTCTGGATTCAGCTCATTGGCTCATTAGACTCTTCAGGAGTTTAAATGGGTTTGTCAGAGCAGGGAAAACACTAATATTTCCAGTGCACGAGGACTCCAGGTCCGGGATTAGGAAACACAAGTCTAGTGGAAATAAAATACCCACGAGCAGGGCAGCAGCAGCAGCAGCAACAGTTCAGGCTTCTTGTTAAATGTTGGTGAATGTGGCATTACTGTATCTGGTTATAATTTCCCTGTTTCTTAACAGGTGTTTGCAATTACCCTCCTTCCTGCAGACTCTCGGTGTGGACCCATGTTAAATCATGTACAGGATCATGTCACAGGACAGGCTGAAAATGCCTCTGTTCTGATATGGGAACATAAATTCAGAAAGCGAGTCTTAAGAACTTACTTTGGCAGCACCAATTTGCTCCTTGCGAAACTTCTCCAGTGGCGTGATCAAGACGTCATCAGCATTCTGTATCTAAATGAAGCAACAGTTTCAGTAATGTTTAAAAGTTATGCAGATTCCACTTAAACTATGTTGACAGTTTATCAGAAAACACAGTAAAAAGATTATTTGTTATTCCAACTAGTTACATTCTGGCTTTGTCTGGGGACCTTGACCTGTGCAGGAGACTCAAAAATGACCTAATAATGGAGTTGTTGGGCTGATTAGCTCACTTTTAAGTAAAAGCAACAATCCATTTATAGGCAAAAGAAGCTAAATCTGCACAGTCTAGACTCTCTTTCCACAAAAGAAGTGTAGAGTTTATTGCACGATTACAATCTATAATATAATAAATACAAATTCCTTCTAAAAACAGCAGTAACTGTACACTGTTCCACAGCATTGGCACAACAGTCAGTCCCTGCCAAGAGTTCTAGCAATACACATGAGCCAGAGCAATTGTTCTTACGCACTGCAAAGTAATGGCACTATAATTAGTAGCACTTTCGTTTAGTAGCCTCAATTGAAAAAACATACAATTACATACGCAAGTTCCTTTTATATACTTTCCCAGGCACAGAGTGGTGGGCTTCCAGGCTCACTAGAGAATTGCCCAAAAATAAGTTCCACATGCTTGCCTGTGCTCAGCCCTCCCCCTTGCCAACTGACAGGCCATCTCTACAGTGCTGATCTGCCAACATCAAACTAATGGGATCTCTACTTAGAATGGAGTTGTACAGACTCCAAGCAGGTCCAGATGTAAGATATGAAACTCGCAGAGCGAAGTAACAAATTCACTGTTTAAAGATATGTGCCTGATGTGTTCTTCCTGTACTCAAGGTTCCTGCAAGTAGTACAGAGCCCTTAGGGGAACATTTTGCACCTTAAACATTTGTAGAATAAAAGCTGAATCTGCATACAGAACTTCACTGTAGGATCAACAGTTTTACCCCGAAGTGCTTACATTGTGTGCAGTGCTGGGTCTCCAAGTTCAAAACTGTTATAGAAAAACTGAATTACTACAAAACTACAGATTATTCAAAAATGATGTCATTCAATGCAGAATTTCAGTTTCTAAGTAGTCAGTCTGAGCATTTATAAGCTAATAGACATGCTTGCTCAGACTGCTGATTGCCTGTCTAAATTGCTTTCTGAAGACATATTATTAATGCCAGTGTTGTTATAAGCTTGTAATTCACTGATCCAAAATTCCAAATCCAGCACATTACACTCATCTGTGGATTAAACCATCCTCACTTTCAGTTTTAAATTCAAAAGAAATGACTGAAATCATATGGTTTAGTATCAAAATGAAAATATTGGGATCTAAACTGTTTCAATGACACATAGACTTACCATATAAACACAGAACACAGAAAAGCAGAAACTGATTTGTCATGTTGAGGCTTTGCACACTGACACACTGAGGCCAACAGTAAGTGCTTGACTCATAATGGCAAGTGGCTTTTCAGCACCTCACACAGTTGAGAATTTCCTCATTTCGGCTATTCTGGGGCAGACAGCCACGTTGTTGGCTCACGTCTTTCTCTCACAGAGCCTGACACAAGTTCCCATGGCCCTTTATAGCCAGAGAGGAAATGCACTTCTTACATCAGTCCAATACATCACGTGGGAAAATGCCTCCCACTTAAAACAGATAGGTCTGGCTGCTTCCTCAAGCTTACTGTATGTGTGTTAAATGGTACTGGATATGGAGCCTTAAGTTATACTTTACTAATCCATTTTGCACTGGAAATGTGGCATAACTTTGTCATAACTCAAGCTTTAATGTAGGACGACCTGGGACATTCCCTATCGGCATCTCTAGACTTTCTCTGGAAAACGACTGAACAGACACTGGTGAATAATCTACAGTAAATTGCAACAGTCTAGTCTAACTCAAACTTTCTCCGAATTGTTTTCTCTTCCCCGCAACAATAACAGTGGGACTTTCCAGCAGCATCCTATGATGAAATTTTCACTTGGAGTCGTTCACCCTTCAGTCTCGTTATTGTACGTCTATGAATGAAAAGTCTCTCTGGGGCTTTCTCTCTTTAGCCGAGGTGTTTGACGTCCTGAGAGGCCTGGCGCAATAGCCTGTGAGAATGGAGCGTAGCAGAGCCACGGTCTGCAGGAAGTAGCGAGGCTGGAGGGGGCTGCTTGGTAATTCTCCCCCTGGGGCTCCTCACACACAGCTCCACTGACCTTCGTCTCATTCCAACATGCAACAATGGATAAGACTGAAGCCACTGAGCGGGCAGGGTTACAGTCTAAGGGAGCTGAAAAAGGGGCTTGTGAATGCTACAGGACTGGCCTGCTGAATTGATTCCAGACACATCCAGCACATTTCACTGCCCCTAGAAACACTGAGCTTTGATGTCAAAACGAATGGCCAATTTTCATGCCAAATGTGTGTTAATTTTCTCCACTCTGAGTAATGACTTGCAGCATATTCTCCAAGTGTAATGCTCAAGGGACAGGGCAGGACATTCAGAAATATTGGCATATTACTCAAGACTGTACATGGAAACAGAGAGAACACAGTGGTCTCTTCATCTTTGGAATATGGACCTTTTCCTTAGTGTGGCTGGAAGCTTGATTTAAATTTCTTTCTTCTGATACCTACATGCATATTAAAGGAATAATCCACAAGAGTCTGACCATTACACTGAGTTTTACCATGGTTGAGGGGTGTTGTTAGGCCTAACCCCCTCTGTAACCATGATAAAATCACTGTGACACATTTTTCCGTTCTATAACAATAAACTTATCATTAACAGTAATCGCAATACATGAAACAATTCTTCTGTCAATCAGTGCTGATTGTTAGCAAAAGGCAACTTTTTCCCGTCTGTCCAATTATTTTAGGTTTTTCCCACTAGTCATAAATGCAATTTCAGCTTGTTTTAGAGGTGGCTATGTAGCTTTGTATCTATTTGCAATATTTTAATTACATTAAAATTATGTTTTAAACTCAGATATTAAATTTAATTATAAATGAAAAGATCTGATTTTATCATTCAGTTCTATTCCACCAGAGGAACGGCCACTAACAGCCCTGCAGAAAGGGGTTAACCCCAATCTGTGCTGCCTAAGTAAGGGCTTATAGGGTGAATAACAATTTGTTGAGAAAAATAAACCATAGCCTACTGGCCAAAAATGAGCAAAGCCTGGATTAATCCACAGTAACTGTCAGTTATTGTAAACTGTCATCCTGTTACAGTGTCTTTTAGTGAATTATGGCAAAAACTGTAGGCGAATGAAGCAGATGCCTGCTTATTACAAACATGCAAAATAGAAATACAGGTTGCTGAATGGAAATATCCATCATTTCAATAACACTTACACTTTATTTGTTGATAAGTAATAGCTGTTTGTCATCAGTGTTTGGCCACACTGACCTACTTGTTTAAGGGTTGCTGCTGGTAGTTTTCATATGCTGGACAAAAAAAAACTTTAGCCAAGTAAGAAATTCCAAAACATTCCTCAGGCTGTGAAGAAAGTATCACAGTGGCTTGCCGATACGTGCCGTTTCCCTTCCCTCCAGAAGAAAGTCATGACCCAAAGCAAGAATCTGTTTGACTAAAGCATGTTTCCCATAACACTCAGACCTGACCAAAATAATCTACTAAATAACACCAAGCAGAACCCAGTTTAAAGGTGCCAGTAATTTATGAAGTATTATTCAGCTGTTAGATCCAACCACACTTTTGATTGGTTGAAAAGTGATTAATCTGTGTTATGTCTACTAACTTTCTTTATCAAGCCCATATAATGACTATTCTGAGTAACAGCAATGCTGCTTTACTCGAATTTAAGGTGGAACTACTTTTTCTGTGGAAGAAATTGTAAATATTAAAAAACATATATATGAAATATTTAGAAATATGTTCAGAGCTTCATCACATGATTTTTTTTTTATACTTACAGCCAAAGTTTCCTGACTAATTATTCATGTCTACAATAACACAATATAGAAAATAAAGAACACTGAAGGGACTAATGGCCAAAGCTGCATAATGTGTTTACATTCAACTGTACATTCTGCATTTATGAAATTTCTATATCTCACCTTGCAAACTTCTTTTTACACTTTTACAAACTCATTTTAGTGTGTATATATTGTTAATTGTGTGTATATACTGTTTATTGTTAGACTTTTTTGTAATTTTTTACTCTAGCTAGTTAAGTCATTACACAGTCGTTGGGGCGGTTAGGGACACATATCACTACACATTGTACTAGTATAAGTGTTTGTGACAAATAAACATCTTAAATCTTGAATGAGCAAACAAACTTCTCTTTTTCATAAAATCTGAGTGTTTTTGTCTAGCTGTCAGTTAAGCACATGTTAGGAGGAGAGCGCTAAATGTCTACATATGTTAGGTAGACACCTGATTGGCCGGTTCCCTGTTGGGTGTGCAATGATGCATAAGGTAGTAATCCTTTGGGCCACCCTATCCAGTCACGGCACAGCCTATAACTCTGTCAGACACATGGAGTGTGTACAAATGGAACCTAACTGGAACTAGAACTAGGATAATGTTAGAAATAATAAGGTAACACACAGCAAACCAACCAATCAGATAAAGAAAGGATTTACTTACGAGTCGTCTTCTCTCCTCCTCAACTGTGTTTAATAGCTGAGAGAATTCCTTTAATGATTGAGCTGTAGGAGAGAGAAAATATCAATCACACCACCAAACAAATTTACACATTCTCACTCGGAGCATCAGATTGTGCCTTAAATGTGTGCCATAGAAATGAGGCCACCCACAGTAAACACAGGAGACTTGGAATCAATGGTGTGTTGTTAAATGGTTACATAGGCAAGAAAAGACTGTATGTTCAAGATGTGCAAACATGACAGGACCGTAAAGTATGTTTCCTGAAGAGGTCCCTGGTGTGACCTGTCAACAGAAACATGCTGCAGGAGAAAAAGAAAAAGCACCAATTGTAGCAGAGAGAATTCCATCTGCCAAAGCAATTCATATAAAAATACATAGAAATATATTGATCTTACTGTTTCACAATACTACATTTACTGCATCGCTACTACTTTTATAAGCAAATGCACAACCTGGCCTCAGTAACTGGGGGAACATCACACAGCGTCACTGATGTGAAACACTACTCTTTAATCCATTCATGTACAACTACATTAAGTATGACGCGCAAACATGCCATAGATCTTGCTCTGATCAGTCCAGTGATGATGTTTTGTATAGTTTATCAACCTATGGAAAATTTGCCTTTGTCTTTATATTCTCCTTCTGTCAGTGTTAAAAACTGTTTTTCCTGATGATCTAAGCATCAATGGAAAAAATAAGATTTGTGCTTATGCAAATTTTGTGGGCCAAATATATATATATAAATTAACTGATTCTAAAGATTATCTAAGGTAAAATGTTTAGTGAATTTTGAAAAAAGGCTCCAAAGATTAGTTAAGAGTTCTTACTGCTGGAACTCACTCGTACCTGCCGAGGAGAACCGCATATGGACAGCCCTATCTTTCACTTGTTTGGTCATCACAGCCCACCTGCACACTAGAAACTGCTGTTTCTTATCTCCTCTTATCTCCTATGACCAGATCACCTGTCATTGGGGCCTCCTGATCACCTGTGCCAGAGTAGTTCAACTACCATTGACCATTTGCATGTACTTCATGCTTCATTTGCATATGCTGGATATGTTGCTCCAAAGTATAGGCTTTTAGCTGATGCTGCCTCTAGAAACTGAGCCTCTTTTCTTTTGGTTGTTTTCACTATCCGGTGTCGACCACGCAAGGATGGGTTCCCATTCTGAGCCTTGGTTCCTCTCATGGTTTCTTTCCTGCCGCTTAGGAAGTTTTTCCTCACCTATGTCACCTTTGGCTTGCTCATTAGGGGCTCGGACCCGGAGTCTGTAAAACTGCGTTGTGACAACGTCAGTTGTAAAAAGTGCTATAAAAATAAAACTGACTTGACTTGAATATCAGTAAACAGTTGTTTTCTTATTGACGTGACTGGATGAGCCATCAAAAAATTCCAAACCAATCAACATGATCTCAATCTCAAGTGGTCACATGCATAATTCCACACCACAACATCGTATCATCTCTGGTTGTTCAGGGTCAGTGGGCTAGAGCTGTTTCAACTATATCACTTCCTGACTGGAACAGGCTGCGATTTCTCGTTTAGTGATATGAGAAGAAAGCAGAAACCCCCCTTCCAGACTGTAGGCTCTTGTAAACATGTAGCCTGAAGCTACACACTTCTGCTTAGAAGCACAGGCCCTGGGTAAACAGCCTTCAGCAACAGAACGATGTATTTCAGCTGTGTTGATGCACCAGAGGAGAGCCTTTCTAGACGTGCACTGAGGTAGCGCGTTCTCTCAGAAATGGACCCTGAAGGATCCATGAAAAGTCTGCATCCGGTGCGGAGATGAATGTGACTGAGACAGCACATTCTCAGCTCAAGTCACATACAGCCGTGGTTAATCATTTTGGCCGGAGCTGCTTGACATGCAGTGGATTAATACAGGATGCTTTAGCTCATTCTACAGTCATATTTGAAATACATGTAGTCCAGGCAATACCACATAAAGCTTAGCTTGTCTAAATTCCTCACGGTGTTATTGCAGGAACACTCTTTATTATGTACCAATGGAATAAGTGAGCTGTGTCTACAATGTATGAGACATTCTTATCTAAATGTCTACTTTAGTAAGATCAGCATGGGCAGGCAGGCAAAGGGAAAAGTCCTTTGATCACCCTTTTAAAGACAGGAATGTTTCAAAACTTCACATTTCAACACTGTATGCAAACACACACTGTGGTGGTATCCTCAAGGGTTTCACTTCAGGAGCTTCTTTACTGCAGGTTTTTTAAATGATATTTTAGTTAAGTGCAGTTATGAAGTAGGTGAACATAGTGTGTCATTAACACTGGTTTAAAATGCGTACTTACACCTTAAAGGTGCATTTACATGGTCTATACCTTGGTGGAACAATGTCTACTTGTAAAGTACCATTTTTTGCTGACAGTGCATCTGATCGCTATACCAACCTTTAACAGATTAAGTAGACTGAATAACATTCATGTACTGTTTCTTAGTTATGGTTGTTATAAACCGGTAATAATATCATTTTAAAAACCTTCTACAACAATTTTATTTAGAAATGTGCACATAAAAATAACAAGAACATTATAATACATTAACCTGTACTGCAGAGGTGTTCAATCTTATCCACAATTGGTCAGAGTGGCTGCATGGTTTCATTCCCCAAAAGCAGATTCATTGTTTGAAGATCAACTAATACATGATGTGTGTTGTAACGGGTTAGGTTTGTGGTTTGTGGCTGAGGTAGCTCACAAGGTGGGAGGCAGGGAGTCACAGCTACACTGGTACTGGGTTTCTCAAAGTGCTCGCCATTTATTATAAAAAATTAATGACTCAACTATATCAAGCCTGGTGTACAGCTTCTACTTGGACAAAACAGAACAACTAACAAATTAACAAAGTAACCGCTAAGACTAATGATTTTGTACCTCTTGCTCCAATATACAGGCATGCAGTATGTCTTGAAGTTACATTTCATCTCCACTGGGACAGTATATACATATATATGTGCTTCTGTTTGTCTCTGAGGAAAACCTGCAGCCAATCCTACATGTTCATATACATTAAAACTACTACACTTACAGATCACTGCCATCTGTTTGGTTCAGATATTAAAATGGGCATCAAAAGAAAAAAAGCTGAATTTGTGGATTCCTAGTACCTAGCATATTCTGCTCTAGGCAACAGCTGGCCTCTGTGTGATAATGGGCCATTATTGTTTAGCACAAAATGACACTGAGGATGGTGCTTGGTGGTACTAGAAGCAGGAGCAATGGGCAGGATTGTTCTCAGCCGTGGATCAGATAGAGCTGACTCTTCCTAGCTGTATAAGGACAAAATGAAGTAATGACAGAGGCCGTCTGCTTATATAAACACCACTATTATGACTGAAAACTCCTGAAGAGCTCAGTTTATACATACATACACTGACACATACATTGTTCAGTGCATTTTAATTTAAGCTTTACTCTGCTAATCATGGGTCTGTCACTGTCTTATTATTTAGGCTACATTTATGCTGAAGAATTTTTAAAAAAGCACCCTGTTGTGAGTTTTGGGTGAATTCCCATGAGTCTAGGCTTAGTCACTTACCAATGTTAATCTCATCATCAGTTTCTGCGTCACCGATGCATTCAAACTGGAAATCCTGGAGGGACTGTGAAAACTTCTGTACAGCTGCAGAAAGATCTGTGAAAAACATTCCACTATTAGCGATCATCAGTTCTTGTGAATGCGTATTTCCATATAACCATATTTCTTACAGTTGTGCTGTTTTTCTCCTTATGTAACATCAAGGCTTTTATTTGAATCCATCTACTGTCAAGCACCCCATGTGTTTACATACAGACACTTGGTTACAAGCCACAAAACTGAGATAAGCCTATATTATTACCTTTGTAAATCAAGCCCCTGTATAACAGGAACTGGACCTTTCTGGGAAGTCATTCCCTTTCCCTTTTATTGGGTAAGAAAGGGTTTGAGTAGGTGCCATGTTGCCATGGCACAGACCAGTGAGTTGCCTACACTGTCTGAGCAGCACAATCAAAGACTGAAAGAAGAAAGTGTGAGCTATGATTCAGAAGACAGGAGAATTCATCATGGTGAATGTAGCGAAATCTGTATTTTAAGGTTCATTTTTTACACCAGGGGTAAAAAATGTCTTTATTCAAAGAACTGTTTTGCTCAAGTTTCCATAACCATCATATACAGAACTTAAGCACAGCCACTTTATCCAGGAGTCTGTTTTTTGCACAACTTATGGCTATTAGTTATAAGTTAGAAATTAAACACTTTTACCATGCTGCAACTAAAGTCCAGGCTGCAACTCAGGTCTAATTCACCGCTGGCAACTGTACTGCACTTATAACATATACTGCACAGTGCTGTCCATGTGCTCAGACATGTTGGGCCATAAACATTATTTTCTGTGTCTCTAAGTTTATAATATATTGCCTATACATTTTCTGTACTGTTTGTACTTTTTTTTACTTACTTTCTGTATTTGTATTCTGTATTGTCTTGTACGTCTGTCCTGTATTTCTACTGTCTTGTATGTCTCTCCTGTATTTGCACTGTCTGTATATTTAAGAAAAATGTCTTGCTTTGTTTATTTACACAACCTGTACACTCTGAACCCTGAGCTTCGTCATTTCATCTCTCCGTATACTTGCATATGGCTGAGATGACAGTAGAGTTTACTTTGACTGAGGAGAATTCAATTAAGGACATTTTTCAGACACCTTTATTTGAAACTTACACTGATTAGCCACTTCTTTTAGGCCCACCTACCTTGGACTATCTACACTCTATCAGCTCCACTCAGGTGCACATTATAGTTAAACTTACAAACTGTCGTCTGTATGCCCATTTTATCCGATTCACCAATGATCAAGACCCCCACAGGAGATTTATAAACAACACCGCTGGACAGAGAAAGGTCCCCCAACCAAACACATCCAGTCGACATTGTCCTGTGTCCAGAAACTGACCGCCGAAAAAGGACCAAAGGATGACTAACACAGACTGTGTAGCATTACAAGAACTATCATAAACAACATCACACATGGGAGGTGAAGGAACAGGTTAATGTCTAATAAAGTGGACAGTGAGTGGACACAGTGCTTAGAAAGACCAGCATCACTTTGGTGATCCTCTCTGTGAAGCACACATACACCACATCACTCAAAACATGCCACTACCATGTCAGTGTCACTGCTACGCTTTATCCGCCACCCAAATAATACCTACTCACTGGTGGTCCTGTGGGGGTCTTGAACAGTGATTAACTGGGTAAATGGGGCTAACAAATAATGCAGGGAAAGAGGTGGAGTCCAGCATGTAATTTTAACCTTGTGTACCTATATGATCGCTAAAATGGCGAATAAGTGTAGATAGGTTGGAAACTCAAAGAAGTGGATCATCTGTGTACAGTGTGGCTGTCCAGTGTGAGGGGATTTTAAAAACATACATTTATTTTAGTTTGTTAAATTACATATCTGAATAGAGCTTTAAAGTAAAAAATTGCATTTCCAAACATACTTTTCTCACTATACATTCCAACTCTTAGCAAGCATGATTGGCACTGAACAGATTGGTATCCATGCAGTTCTCTAGATGCACAGATATGTCTCACAGGTTCAGGACCCGATTATCTTACACTTATCTCTTTTGGCAGCTCACTACAGGTTTAGGTCAAAATCACAGGTGTGGAGAGTCTAGGTGTGCAAGCTGTGATAAGCACTTCTGACACTGGATTAATGTTTAGTGCGTTGGTCGAGCAGTTAAAACCTTTATTACATATCAGATAGTCAGTACAGCTGTTTTCTACTTTTAATGATTTGTATAAAACAAATAAAGTTTTTATTATTTTGATGATTAATCTAGTGATCATTTTATTCCATACGCACATAATTTGTTGAAATTATTGAGATCCTGCTAGTGTGGGTTTCCTCTCCTTCAGTCATGTACACAAAATGCTAACAGTGTGTTTCCCTTGTGGAGAACGTTCAGACTGTTTAACACAACTTCATACGGACTTGCTGATAACCTGCTTATTATTCACACTGCATTATTCAAAGTAATGGCTGATACCTTGAGAAATTTTAATGAACTGTGCTTGAGTAATTTAGATTAATGGAGTAATTGTGACAGTCCTAGATTTCACCCGCCATCTATTTTAGGAAAAAATTGTTATAGAAATGCAGCATTTCTATAAACTGTTACAGCCAGCTGAACCCATTTACTCTGCTGTCGGTGAGGATGTTTTGTTGCTTTTAAAAAAACACTTCTGTGGTATAGATTGGGACTGAGGTTGGGCAACATTATTAACGATATCATTATCATCATATAAGTACTTTAAAACACTAAACAACTGCAAAAAAAGAAGAAAAAAAAACTGGTGAATAATAACTGAAAGAAATGCCTAGTAACCCACTGGCTGCCTATTGTATTCATATTTATCTTTGTAAAAATATTTGGACTTATCGGTTTTCACAGCCTTTTTCAAATGTGGCACTAATTTCTCGCTGGATCATTTGCCCACCCTTAGCTGAGAAGATCAGGAACAACACTAGACTGAAGATCTGATGCAGAACATAACAACAGACCCTAAAGATAAATGTTTGTGATTTTTACTCATTTAAGGAGTAACACGATTTGTATCCTGCACTGCATGTCTTCTTTTGTTAGTTAGGTAGAAGGAGTATTACTGATATGTGACAGAACAAACTGTGCGTTTATTGGTACAATGGTGTCAAGGTCAGCAGGTCTGAATGCCACATGGACTGTTAAGGTGATGCAAAGTGTTGAGCAGCCAATGGAAAATGTTAAGGGAGAAATACACCATTTCTGAATAATTAAATGGATAAGAAGCCAACAAAGTCATTGTGCAGAGTGCAATGACAGGAAATGCACAGTTCTCGATGGACTTGCAGTGGCAGAATTGTTCACAGTGGAGGTTGTAGGAACCGAATGTCTGAAAAATATGTCTGCAAAGTTTTTACATAAAAATGTTCTTAATACACTTTATGATATTTGAGACACTGTTTTATGATAGTTTGAGATGAGGCTTTATCCTAAAACTCCATTCATAGCAGGAAGGAACAGCAGTGTAAGTAGTAAACAGCATTTTACAGTGTTAGCAATAACCTGCGTCTCATACAGTCATGTGAAATAAAGAAGTGCATCCCATGGAAACTGCTGATATTTTGTTGTCATTTTTCATTGTTTTTTAACAAACAAAAAAAACAGATGGAAAAAGCAAGTACACCCTTACACTTACCACACCTTCAAGTCCAAATTAGAATCAGGTGTTCCAGATTAGGTGCCATTAATGAGAACTTCCTGCAGGTGTAAAGGTCTGGTTCTCTTTTTGCAGTTAAAGTGTGTGCAGTGTCCTGTAGGTTTGATGTGGTATGGCATGGCATGGAGTGGCGTGGCGTGGTGTGGCACGGTTTAGGGGTGGTGGGATTTAGAAGTGAGAGGCTCAGTTTGTTGCATGCAAGGATGGGGGGCCAGCTTCATTCAATCATTTGGAAAGATGTGGGTGCGGCTGGCCACTTGGAGGACTGTTACTAGCAGAAAGACTGAAGTGGTGCCCGTATGCCAAGGCTCTGTATACATATGAATCTGCCAAATGATTTGAAGTATCTCTAAATTATTTAAAATAAGTCATTCTACTGCAAGGAAAATCAACTACAAGTATGGCCTAGTGGATAGAACACTGCCTTTGGGACCGGAAGGTCGCAGATTCGAGTCCGGGCACAGACACCACTGAGGTGTCCTTGAGCAAGGTACCGTCCTACTACACTGCTCCCCGGGCGCTGTTGGTAGCTGCCCGCTGCTCCACGTGTGCACGTGTGATGGGTTGAATGCAGAGGTCACATTTCGTTGTGGTGCTTGAGTCTGTTCACAATGACAAAGAGTCACTTTCACTTTAAAAAGTTTGACCAGGACCAGCTTCCCCAGCAAATTCAGCTTGACCGTCTGATGCAAAACCAAGAGCCACAGACTTTCATCAGTGGATCAGGTGACCCTGCCAACTGTTGGTGTGAAAGCACATGCATCTACAATCAGAAAAACCTGAACAGGAGGTGTGTCAGGAAAAGCATTTGTTCTCCAAAAGAAATTACAGCAAGACTACAGCTTGCCAGAAACATTGAGGCTAAGACCAGGCTTTTCAAAATAATTTAGATAGAGTTGATCGGCCACAGTAAATGCATACTGTTCAATAGAATAACCCCATAACAACTGTAAAGCATGATGGTGAAAATGCTATATTTTGAGGTTGCTTGCATTCATTGATTCAGCTTTGAATTCTGCATCATCCTTAAGAGTGTGTAAAGATATAAGTCTGTCCTGAAAGTAAATCTTTCAGCAGGATAAAGATCCTAAGCTCACTAGCAAATCCACCAAGGAATGGCTCAAAAAGAAAAGGTTTTCTTAACCCCATTGAAATATTGTGTGGGATTTAAAAGGGCACTACATGTAAGAAACCCCCCAAAACGTCTGTGGAAGGAATTTTGCATAGAAGAGAGGTCTAAATTTTCAGCAAGACAATGTCAGAGACTGGTGGTCAATTACACAACATGCAACAACATGCATTTTTCCTAATGGGGCAATGCTAGCTTCTGAAGGCAAGGGTGTACTTTCTTTCTTCACAGTTTAATACTACATTTGTTGATATTTACCTTGAATAAATGATTAAAAAAGCAACTTTATCTGGTGATTTTGTACAGTATAATCACCTTTATCTGTAGGCACTGTATTAAAGCAGTTGAAATGTTTGCATGTACAAATATACTAAAAAATCAACAATTTCCATGGGGTGTATTTATCCACATAGCTGTATAAATACACAGAGGGTACACTAGTGGTTTTGGTTAGTAAATAATAGTAAATATTGTATCATTTATAATATAATGTATTACTAGTAGTATAATATTAGTAGATATTGAAATCCCTAGTTCCTACCACCACCACTGTAAAGAAATCAGAATCTGTACATTACTCTACAATATACAATTTCATAACAAACCACTTTGAAAAAAAAACTTGATTTGATAGTCATGTCTACTATCCAGTAAATGAAAGCAACTAGATCATCCAATATTAAAAACAAGTGCCTAAAAATGACATCACCTCTTAAAGCTGTTGCTAATGAAACTGCTGTGGCTGGGGAGATGGTGACCTATGATTTTGAATCTAAATGTTTATGTATTAAAAAAACAGCTGATATACGTTAAGGACCAAAAAGATGGTGGGAGCATCATGAAGTATAACATATTAAGGGGCAGACTGATGGTATTCGACAGGTCATAAGGTCAGCCGTCAGTCAGACAAACAAGGTCCTTTTCATAATCCACAAAGCGACTCACAGGAAGCCACATTCCACAGTGGCCCATCAGCCACACACTCTCACCACCCTCATATCTCCATGTAAACACAGAGAGGCTGATGCCAGTGCTGACTCCATAGTGACAGATCTCATTTTAGGAGCTGATGAGGAGAAATACAAATTCTGACGCACAGAGCAGTGCAATGAGATGCTGATGAGAGATAATGGGAAACCAACTCAAGGCTACAGGGTTGCACTACATAAAGCATGGACTGAATGAGACAAATAAACAAACAAATAAGCAACTACACATAGCTAATTCTAGGCAGACGTTATAATAATTGCATTAGATGGTTTTTTACCCCTATGTGCTTTTAATATTGATGCAGGACAGTCCTGGGGTCTAGCTCGCAGTACCGCAGCAGGAGCAGGCTTATGAAGCGCTACTGGAATTCACTGGGAAGAAAGACGACCCCAATGCTGCTTTACTTACTTTTCAGCGCACTGATCAGCATGTTGCCATCTTTGATAAGCTCCTTTATAAATGTGTTCGTACGGTCCAGCTCGATTTCGTGACATTTCAGTCGGTCTCTGAAATCTGGGCTGTCCAGGAGAGAGTCGCTGAATTCCAGAGTTGGAAGTCCCATTGTGAAAAGTAGCGGGGATTTTGAAATGAAAAAACACCTCAAACACTTCCTTTTGCGGTCTGGAAAGGGCGCCTGGTCTTACTTCCTTCGATACAATCCCCTCGGCCTTTCTCAAAAAGTCCGTACTACCTTTACGACTCCTGAAACTCCGTATCCTAAAAGCGCTCTTCCGGCATTTTGTTTCCCTCTCAATCACAAGGAGAAGAAAAAAAAAATTTTCTACCCACCCGTATTCCGACAAGTCGCGCGTTACCGAGACACGATTGGCTACTAACAGCACGCCACTTGCACAACCACTGGCTAGGAGCGAGCACTGCCGAAGAATATGGACCAATCCTAGTGCAAGGGGCGTGGTTACACCTGAATACGGGCGGGAGTTTGCTGGACCGGGTTTACGATGCAACAGGTAGACTGTACTTTAGTTTTGTAGTATAAAAACGTCAAAGAGTATAATAGTATTTATACGTAAAATCTAGATGTAAGACGCCAAATTAAGAAATTAGATATTTTTAATTATTTCTGTCAAATCAGAGGATGGGAACAAAAGAATAAAGAAAATTGACAGAAACGTCCCCTGTTCCTTAGACTTTTTTGGACGGTGTGCAGGTTTAGACAATGTCATCAGGCCCAGTTAATGTAGATTATAGCCAGCTGAGTCAGGTTATAGAAAGCCATTTAATTAATTTTGTATTTAATCATGTTTACAATCTCCTATATTCCAAAGCCCAGATAATAAAGTTCATGTTGATGTTGATGATTGTGGTGATGATGATCATGTGATTGGCCAGTTAGTGTCATTTATTTTGTGATTATAACAGCATTATTATACGCACAGCTGTGTGGGATACATGTATTTAGAGCATGGGCTGCCACCTAGAGGACCACTTACAGAACGTTCATTACACTACAGGGCTTCTGACTTAGGCTCTTCTTATAAGGGTTTGAAATGATAATGACTCCATTTATGTGAATTGAAAATCATTTAAAACCATTTGGCCAAATCACTTGGCAGGGGAGATCCAATGATCAAGAAGGTGATTCACAAGACGTGAGGCTCAGTCATTGCTGGCTGGTTGTGCTGACCTCTGCAAATGCCCCAAACGTGGGAATCTTGACTGCTTAATTCATGTTCCAGAAATTATGGGTAGTGGTAACCTAGTGGTTAGGGACTTGTCCATGTGATCGGACGGTCACGGATTCAAGTTTTGGGCCAGATACCACTGAGGTACCCTTGAGCTGTCCTGCTACAGTGCCCCCGGGGCACTGTTGATAGCTGCCTGCTGCTCCACGTGTAGATGCGTTAAATGCATTTTTTACTTCATATTATTTATACATCAGAACAGTCTGTGACATTTGGAGGTCATGTAACTTAGTACACTTAGACAGCCTATTTTTAACTTGACCCAGTCATGCTTGTAGCAGGAACACTTGGAAAGCATACACACGGAAAGAGAGAGGTTGTCTACTAAAGGCATGACCACTTCTTTAAGGTAGGTTATCTTTCTGTTGTATATACAGCCTTGACTTCACTGACCTCAACATTATGACACATTTAATAAGGACAGTTTATGAGCACTGTGCTTTCTTTATTTGGTTAATGGTCATAAATATCTATATGTCTTCTGTTTCAAGGGCCTGCTGAAAAGCATTTGCCATACAGTCACAAATGGTATGTTTACTTCATTTTCTTACTGGTGTAGACATTGTGTTTAGTCAGGACAAGCTGCTGTTATGGATTATGTTGTTAATTTTAGATTAACAGATTTCTTACTTTAGGAAACTGAATATCACTTCCACCATTAACATGTAAGTGAAAGGAAAAAGCATAACAGTAGAGTGAGCTAATGCACTGAAGCTAGTATGATCTTGCAGGCCCTTCGGATTTGTTTCATTTCCACATTGCTTCTTCATTTTAGAGCAGAAATAGGAGGTCGGTACCGAAGCTGCACAGGCACTGTGACAGCTGCCACAGCCGGTTCTGCAGAGCTCCCATAGAGATTTCAGTGTCGTGCATGATCATCAGCTGCCGCTTGCTCTGTGGTGCCACCTTTCACATGTGCAAAGAGGATGAACATGCACTGCTGTGCCCTAATGAGAAGGTGCCCTGTCTCAATGCCCACTATGGCTGCCCTTTCACCATGTCCCGCTTCAAGCTGGCCAAGCACCTACAGGTGTGTCCCGCTAGCGTGGTGTGCTGCTCAATGGAATGGAACCGCTGGCCCATTGAGGATGTGAAATCACCTCTGTACAGCAACCTTATAAAAGACAAACAGGAGCCCCAGGCTCTGGACCTCGCTATGGCACTGAGAGATCAAAAGGAACTCTGTTCCAGGCTAAAGATGAGAAGCTTCTTTCCTGAGTTAATGGAGGAGTCAGAAGAACCTATTCCAGCAGAGGAGGAAGAGGCGGCTGGGGGAAACAATGATGGCGAGCATGTGTCAACAAGCAGAATAAATAGAGGTGAAGTCTCAGTAAATGGTCCTCTTAAAGCTGCAATGGAAGAGCATGATCTAAAGGACTTCAGCTTAAATAAAGGCAAATACAGCCATTATGAAAAGATGTTTAGCATGGAGAAAGGGGGCTGCAAGCAGTCTGAGAAAGAGGAATCAAAAACAGAAGACAAGAAAGACAAGATGGCAGCATCTAAGAGCTCTACTAACCCAGCTGTCCAAGAGCAGCAGCAAGGAACATCTGAAGAACCAGCCAATAGTAGAGATGGAGGAGCTACCCTTCAACCAGACTTCTCAAAAACAGGTTATGCTCCATGGCAGGAAGGAGTCTTGGAGAGACTTGGTCGAGAAGTAAATCTAAAAGAATACAACATGTATATAGTTCACCATGGACGCATGCTGCTCACCTTTGGCCAGATAGAAGCTTGCACACCCAAAGAGAAAGATTTTGTTTATGGCAGCCTGGAGCCAATACCAGTTCAAACCTTGCGTTCATTTAACGTTCCCATAAGCTACAGACACAAACGCATCCAATTGAAGAACCCCTCTAGCCGGGCGCTTACCGAACACAAGAGCGTGGACACATCTGATTTGGGTGTCCCTGAAGGGGATGCTGAAAAAATGGATGAAATGTTTGCGACCTTGCTGTGCTCGGCTGAAGTGGAGATAAGAGGTCACAAGATCTGTGAAACCGTGGCAACGGATGGACTTTACGTTGATATTGCCACTCAGACATATAACTTTGTCACAGCTCCATTCAAGTACAGTGCCAATCTGGCTGATATTACAGCTGAAAGGGATTTGACACTGCATCTACAGACTGATACGGAAAGCGTTACTCTCAGACACAACAAATCTACTTCTGCCTTCACGTTCCTGTGTGGACATTTCTTTAGGAGGGATGAATTTGCATCCCACTTTAAGAACGTGCACTCAGATATACAGTCCTGTTTGAAGGGTTGGTTTGAGCAGAGATGCCCCCTGGCCTATCTGGGCTGCACCTTCAGCCAGAGATGCCTCCAGCCCTCCACACACAGAGCCACAGTCATTTACAACCAGGACCTCAGCATTTTCACACTTAGGCCTGAAATTTCTACATCTCTTATGGAAAGTGCTCATGTGGTCCCCATGCAGCAAATGCAAGCTAAACATAAGGATATTTTAAGTAACCTTCCCTTTGAGGTCCTACATCATATTGCCACCTACCTGGACAGCTTCTCCCTTTCACAACTAGCACTGGTGTCCAGACTTTTCCGAGATGTCAGTGCCACACTCCTTCAGGAGAGAGGGATGGTTATCTTGAAATGGAGGAAGAAGATATACTCTCATGGCAGAGCCCGATGGAAGTCTACCATAGTAAGTACTATTATGATGGATGCTGTGTAATGTGTGTTACCTTATTCAATTTTAAATGCATTAGCTTGAGACAAATTATTTGCGCACATTCTGTAGAGTTTGTAAATAATTTAAATGATAAAACCCGTGGTTAAAATACAGTGCTTGTAACATACATTTTCACATAAACTTTCATTTACTATATAATACTGTTTTCTACATAAGTGAAGATAAATAATTGATATCTATCATAGGTTGTTCCAAACACCTCCCCCCCCCTCTCTCTCCCTCTCCCCCCCTCTTCCCCCCCACCCCCCCCTCTCTCTCTCTCTCTCAGGTTTGGGAATTCAGCAATCTGTTTAGCAATGTAAGCAGTTGGCGTATTGGTGGCACTCCTTCCATGGCTGAGCATCTTAAGCGCTGTCCATTTTACCAAATGGAGCCAAAAACAAAGCCCTTTGCCCTACCCAGTATGTGTGAGGACAATAGAGTTTCAGAGGAGCGAAAAAGTTTAGTCAGATTGTTCATGGGACAGAGATAACTTGGGAGGAGTTCATTTTAAGCGTTGTCCTTGTTTTCTGCGTGTATTCGCTATGGTATATTACCTGCTATATGTGTAGTCATATTTCACTCTCTCCTAACTACATGACTTACACATTAGTTTCACAGTTCAGTAGATGCTAAATAATAAGCCCTGATATTAATGGCGGAACTGATATTAAATCTGCAGTTTAAGCAATCAAATGAAAATGTAACATTACATTACAAAATCTAGGATTTTTACAATTAAGAAAAGTCAAATGAAGAATAAAAATGTGGGATTTCTCACTAGTTCTAGGTCCCTAATCAAATGTAAGCACATTTGTAACACTAATTATAGCCTTTTAACAAAAGGTCTGATAGTCTTTTCAGTCTTATCTTTTCCACTGTTGTGCATGTTCAGACATCTGTCAGGTAGATCTGATCTACTTGTCAGAGGATTTGTACAAACATGGTTGAATATATGAAGTCATTACTGTAAAACAAAAAAATGAAAAACAAAAAAATTCTGAAATACGTGTTAAGTTTTAAAGATTCCCATTTCACTCAAATTCCTTGCTGATAATACAAACCTCATTTCAGAAAAAGTTGAAACATTTTGTAAAATGTAATAAAATCATAACCAGTGTTTTTGTAACCTTTTTTAACTGATACAATTGCAAAAACATCAGCAAGTAAAATAACATCTAATGTTTTTCACTGACCAGCTTAAATGTATTTTATAAATATAACCACATTTAGAATTTGTGGCATTCAAAGCACTCAAAAAAGCTGGGACAGGGCGAAATAAGAGTGAAAAAGTTGCTTTTTGCACCTTTTGCTGATAACAGTGTGGATGGTCCATTTGGTCCATTTGGTCTTAATGGTCCATGGCATGGAGAACACAATTTCCATTTTTTCCCAAAACAAACTGAAATGTGGACTCATCTTACCACGGCACATGTTTCCACTGTTTTTTGGTCCATCTGAGATGAGCTCGGGTCCAGAGAACTCGGTGGTGCTTCTGCATAAAGTTGGCTTTCATTTGCATAAAAGAGTTTCAGGTTAAATATCTTGATGCAGCATTGGATTGTGTTAAATGACAATGGTTTTCCAACGTACTCCCAAGCCCATATGGCTGTATTTATCACAGTAGAATGGCAGTTGCTTGAGCAGTCCCTTCTTAAAGCTCAAAGGTCACACACATTTAACAGCTGTTGGAACAAAGTGGTAGGCCACACCGCATCTTTGCTTGCAGAGCCTGAGCCTTTGGTAGATACTCCTTTTATGCACAGTCATCATTCCCTCGCATGTTTCTAGCTCACCTGCATATTGTGGAATGTTTCAAAACCAAACAACTTGAAAATTCTGTAAAATTGTCACTCTTATTTTAATAATGTTCCCATTTATTTAATGCAATTTAAAATTTGTGAATATTTACAAATTACAGTCATGTTCCTTTGTACTTTTATCAGTTAAATAAAGATTTAAAAAAATTTATAAACCACAGATTTATTTTTATTGAATTGTACCAAATGTCTAAATTTTTAGCAAAAAAGAAAAACTGTACTAACAAAATTAACACAATAAAAAATTGCCCTGAAATTCAATGTGTTTATAGAGCTGATTTCAGAACCAAACCCTTTATTTCCAACATTATGCAAATGCTCATCTGTGTGTGGTGCAAACATGTGTGAAAACCAATTACTTATATAATACAAGTCTTATTATTTCAGTAAATATTCCCTTTTCCATTGAAAATAAATGTTTTTGCAGTACTCTTTTTACCATTTATTATATATATTACATATTATATAGATTTACATTTACATTTACATTTATTCATTTGGCTGATGCTTTTCCAAAGCAACTTCCAGGACAAAGCAAACAATCAAGCGTTTGCATTGTATTGTTCCATCACATTGTTCCATGTATAACATATTTGCTCATACATATATCTGTTTAAATATTAGGGTGGTAGTAAAATTGACTGCTGTCCTTTTGTGGTCGTTCTTTGTATTACCATGTGCAACATTTCAGACCTTCTGTTTAAGACATCAGTGAAGAGAGAATCAGCACATGAAACTGACAGCGTGTCACACTGCGCTGTGTTTGAAAACACTGATGAAAATCTCCACTCTGTAATTTTGAGCCAGTGATACTTATAGACCTGTAACCCGATTCTGTGTTTCAGAGGTCACACTACTTGTCCATCCTGCAAGCCTCTATCTATTTTTAACATTCAGGCACACTGCTGACATTAGTATACTCAGTCTTAAAGTGACTAAGCTGAACACCAGCAAGGAGCTGACCGCATTAACACAGGGGTGAGGTGACGTGTTTTTTTGGTATATTTCTTGCACATTTGGCAGTGTATGGTGGATTATGTATTGCATGTGTTGCTTTTATATGCACTATTCATTTCTCATAGATGTCATATGAGTATAGTCCCCTGCATGCTTTTTATTGCCATTCTTAGTGTATCCCTTGAGGTCAGCCTCACATTTTCATGTGTTCAATAATACTTTTCAGATGTTCAAGCCCTAAGTCACTGATATTGATCTATAGACATGGTAAGCCTAAACATGTAGTCTCTAAACATAATGACCCATCATACTAAACAACAAAGCTGTTCAGAAACATGTTTTTACAGATTTTCTTTTGACAATCACCTTAGGTAAGGCAAAAGACTCCAGCATCCAAGCTGCACAGGCACTGCGAGAGCTGCCACAGTCGGCGCTGCAGAGCTCCCATAGAGGTCTCAGTGTCATGCATGATCATCAATTGCCGCTCGCTCTGTGGCGCCATTTTTCACATGTGCAAAGAGGATGAACACAGACTGCTGTGCCCTAACGAGAAGGTGCCCTGTATCAATGCCCACTATGGCTGCCCTTTCACCATGTGCCGCTCCAAGCTGGCCAAACACCTGATGGTGTGTCCCGCTAGCGTGGTGTGCTGCTCAATGGAGTGGAACCGCTGGCCCATCGAAGAGGCTGAGCCTCCTGAGTTCTTCCAGAATATCTTAGAGGAGAACTACACCCAAGAGCCACTGGACTTGTCCATGGCTCTCCGGGACCAGAGGCACCTTTTTCAGTCCCTTAAAATGAAAGCTCTTTTTCCTGAGCTCACAGAGAAAGTAGAAGAGGCACCGGCAGTTGTGGAACTGGAGGGAGCAGTTGGAGGGGTTTTGAATGGTGTGGAGGAATCATCTACATGCACATATGCTGATGTAAATGCTGAACATCCAGAAAGGCCATTGACCCAAGAAGAGAGAGAACAGCTAGCAAGGGACACTAATGTGTCAGGTCTTGGAAGGTACGACGCCTGGGAGAAAATGTTCAGCATGGAGCTGAGTGGCTGCAAGCACACCGTTAAATCACTGGGCACAGAAACACCCTCCAGTAATAAAGAGTTTAAAGCACAAGCAAGTATAAGCAAGCTAGAGATCTTGCAGGAGGTGCCGTTAAATGAAACCAAGGAATCCAGTGAATATTTAGATGTGCCACAGTTCAACCCATATGAAATGGATGAGCGTAAGTTTATGATAGCAAAGTCCTTGTTTGCTTGTGATACACGTCCAATGAAGAAGTTCATATATGGGTGTCTGGAGCCCATGAAGATTAAAACTGTACGAACTTTCAAGGTACCCACCAGCTTCAAGGCAAGACCCAATCACATTCGCAATCCTGGTCGTTACAGAAGGGTTAGCAAATCTGTTGACACATCAGACCTAAACACTGACATGGATGACCTGCCAAAATGGGATGAGGTTCAAGCATCCCTCTTGTGTGCTCTGGAAAAAGAACGCATGGGACATCTGATCGCAGAGGCCAGTTCTTCAGATGCTCTTTTGATGAATGAGGGAACCCAGACTTATGACTTTTACTCTGTTCCTTTCAAAGCAAACACCTCTCTGGCAGACATCACTGCAGACAGACCTTTGCAGCTTCATGTCCAGATTCACACAGAGAGTGTCACCAACAAACACAATAAATCAAGCTCTGCATTTACATATCTCTGCTGCCATTCCTTCAGACGAGATGAGTTTCCTTCTCACTTCAAGAACATTCACTCAGATATCCAGACTAATCTAAATGGCTGGTTTGAGCACAGGTGTCCTCTGGCTTATCTAGGCTGCACCTTCATCCAGCGACGGTTTCAGCCTTCAACTCACAGAGCCACAGTTTCTTATGATAAAGACCTAAGCACGTTCACCCTTAGACCTGAGGTGCCACCCCTTCTCTATGAAGGTGTGAGAACAGTAATCACAGAAAGAAAGCGAGCACATAACCAAGATGCCCTGAGCAAGTTGCCCTTTGAGGTTCTGGTTCTCATCGCTGGGTTTCTGGACAGCTTCACTCTGTCCCAGCTGGCTATGGTATCTCGGCTAATGAGACAGGTCAGTGGCACACTACTACAAGAAAGGGGCATGGTCTCACTTAAATGGGAGAAGAAGTTCTATTCTCATGGTGGATCGTGCTGGAGAACCAGGCAGAAGGTAAGAGTTCTATGACTACCTAGTAATGTGATGCATCATTTCATTTAAATTACTTAATGGATGGTGTGTCAGTCATAAAGTATATAACATGTATCATGATGTTCTACTAATAGGCATTCTAAACCTTTTAGGTATGGCAGTTCAGCAACGTGTTCTCTACTGTGGATAACTGGTGCTTCAACAAGGTGCCTCCAATGTCTGAGCATCTTAAAGTCTGCCCCTATTATGAGATGGTGAACAAAACAGAACCTGTACTCCTAGCTGCTGTTCATGAATGCCAAAAACAGGAAAAGAAGACTCTCGTTTCCATGTTTTTGAAAAATAAATAGTGTTTGCATCCTGTTTACTCATGACTCTACTTACTAAACCCAGTGGAGCAGTAGTGATGTAAAGGTTACGAAGTTTCTCCTGTAACCTGAAGGTCACCGGTTTAAATCCCAGAAAGGTACAAGTACCACTGAGGTACCAGTGGGCAAGGTTCCGTCCCCAAGCACCGCTGCCCACGTCAGCTGCCCACTGCTCCTACACAAATGGCTTAAATGCAGAGGTCACCTTTCCTTGTAGTGCACTGTGTGCTGTGTTGTGGTGTGTTCACAATGACAAATAATCACTCTCTTTCATTAAACCCATTGTGCAGTGAAGCATATCTTGTGTGCTCTGGTGCTCTTCTGTCCAGATAATCTGGTTCTCATTGATAAAATCGATGCAATAAAAAAAATCTGTGTAAAAAGTTCAGTCCAACATTTATTATCATTATTTTGACAAAACTTTACAGTTTAGTATTTAATTGAGGGTTCATTATACATTTTAATAAACAATTAACATCAACATAATGACCAGTGATCAATGAACATTATCATATATCCCAAATTTTGCCGACAGCTTTAACTGATGTTTGCAGTTATGAATGCAGTAATATAGCAAATTCTATATTAACATAAGATGAAAATTAATAAACGAAATGAGAAAAAGCTTTTCATACCAGCTTGAAAACATGTTTTGCTGGTATTAGACAGTGTGGGATTAAAAGTGTTTTACATTGCAGTTATGCAATAATTAAAATTGTGCTTTTTTTTTTACATTTTCCCAGAACATGGTGATTTCGCTGACTTTGGCAAAGTGCTGGAAAAGCAGAAGCCATTTTTTTGCACATATTTGCACTTTTGTCCTTTTTTTTATAAGAGCTGTTCCTATTTTGTTGGGGAATTGAAAGAATTGGATTTGTTACCACATTGCTTTCTCTCTCTTGTATCAAGCTGAGTGAGCCGTCAATAAAGCCATACAGGGACACGGGTGAGTCTGAAGCGTCTGCTTTCTGTTGTATGACTGACAGAGAATGAGATATGATCTAAATATTTCCCTGCTGCACTAATAAATATGGCTAAATGTATTAATACAGACTGCTAAAGGACTGTCAACACTCTGGTAGTCATTTACTGTCTTTGATTCCATATAGATTAGAATGCAGCTACTAAGCCTTCTTCCTGCAGCTATCTGGGTGGCTGGACTTTTATCCGTCAGTCTCTGCCAGGATTGTCAGCTGCCAAATGGAGAACCAGGAAAGGCAGGGATTCCCGGGAGAGATGGCTTTCCAGGACCAAAAGGAGAAAAAGGAGAGTCAGGTATGCATCCTAGTTATGTTGACTTGCATGGACAATAAATGCATCCGTGCATCATTGATAGTGGGTTGTAATGATACTGAATAAATCTTGTGCTGGTTTTTCTTTTTCCTCCAGCCATATTTATGTGTTCGGTATATATTCTTCTAATCAGCTACATGAGATCTGAGATTTCATGGCGCGTTGAATTGTTTCCAAAAAGTCAGCATATTTCACAACCTGCAATCATGTTTATTTACAGCTACGTTTGACATATTCTCTCAGGTTTACAGGCGCATTTGAGTCAAGAAGCACTGGCTGCTTATAAAGGAGATGAAGGTGAGCAGGGCCCTGTAGGAGAGATTGGGATTAAAGGCTATCAGGGGCTCCTCGGCCAACCGGGTCCTGCTGGTCCTCCCGGCCCTTTTGGAATCACAGGAGGCAATTCTGGAGACGTTGGAGCAAGCAAGGCAGCCTTCTCTGTTCTGAGAACCACCAAGTCGTACCCCAGCTACAATCAAGCAGTGACCTTTGATAAAGCAATAACTAACCACAACAATCACTTCAACCTTCGAACTGGCGTATTCACGTGTAGGGTCGCTGGGGTGTACTACTTTGTGTTCCATTCTGTTTCTGAGGAGAACCTGTGTCTTAAACTGATGAGTGACCTGAATCCTGAAGTGAGCCTGACTTTTTGTGACTTTAACCAGCGCAAAACATCTCAGGTCGTGTCTGGCGGAGCTGTACTTGAGCTTACCCAAAATAACAAAGTATGGCTACAACCTGTCAAGAACCTAGACCATGAAACTAAAGAGCACAACAGAATGTCAAGTAAAAGTGAAATGTCAGCTGTGTTTAGTGGATTTCTAGTCTTTGCTACTGGGTAATGTGAAAGACAACCATTTCTGTACTTGCAAGGATAAATTGTATTTTGATCAGAACTTTACTCTGTAGCCTGTTGTCTAGCATCTGCATGTTTCTTTCAGTAAGATCTATTTTTAAATAAAACTTTCTGTGAAATTCTGTGATTTATTTGTGCACGTCATAAGCATAAAATAAATAAGTGACATTAAAATGAGGACGTTAATCATAAATACCTGAAGCTGCACATTGCACGGTGGGAGCAACATTTGTTTAGTAAAAATTCCTGAAATAAGCAATAATACCTGTTTCTTTACATCACCCTAAATATGTTGAAGCTAATATGAAAATACTCAAAATGTTACATTTCATACTCTAACTGAGTCTCAGATTACAAGGCTAAAGAACTCTTATTAAGAAACTGATAAGGGAAATAGACTTAGCTCTACTTTTCTGAGTTTGTATCTTATTATTGTGCATCACCACAATCCTTTATGCTAATTTCACATTTAAAATGCTATTTGCACAAGTTACTTGGTTAGTTTTAAGATGTTTAGGGTGATGTAAAGATATGTGTGCTTATTTAAAAAATGTAATTAAGCAAATTTAAAATATCAACCACAATATCAGGTTGTCATTTATTTATTATTATCTATTTTTTATTGCTTAATATGAGCATTTCATTTTCAATGTATCCTAAAATCCTTAAAAAATTAAATACTGTGTAAAGTTCATACAAGCATACCTTTACACTCACAGTAAGAAAAGTAAACTATTTAAGTAAAAGATGTATTGCCTTGATCATTTCACATGCTAACATTAACTTTTTTTGCATTGCAACATTATATTATATTATATTATATTATATTATATTATATTATATT
>JBBPDA010000025.1:6181576-6208703 GCA_037974385.1 Arnoldichthys spilopterus | reverse complement strand
CACATGCTAACATTAACTTTTTTTGCATTGCAACATTATATTATATTATATTATATTATATTATATTATATTATATTATATTATATTATATTTTAACATAAAAGAATGGAACAGAAAAACAGAAACCTCACATGATACATTAGCACAAACCCCATATATATTTTAGGGAATTAAGGAGTATGCATGAACTTTTTATGCTTATGATATTAGAATTTCTCTAAACAGCAGTAGAAAGCTTGTGGCCTGATAAAACATACTGTATACAAGCACTAGGCCTGAGAAGACGCAAGGCAGGTCAGTATGCAGTACTTATAAAAGAGGAACATGCAGGACATTTCCTTTGATTGGCCAAAAGTCATCACATTCGATTTCCTCTAAATTATCCTGAACTGCTGAGTTGAGCTGCTGACTGAAAAGCAGTCACAGTAACTCAGTGGGTCAAGGAGTTGCCATGTTGAACTGTAGGCTCTTTTTGGGAGCTCTACT
Source organism: Arnoldichthys spilopterus (assembly GCA_037974385.1). Lineage (NCBI taxonomy): Eukaryota > Metazoa > Chordata > Actinopteri > Characiformes > Lepidarchidae > Arnoldichthys > Arnoldichthys spilopterus. Next base: position 6,208,217 of record JBBPDA010000025.1, on the reverse strand, counting down.
GGCAGTGTGCCTCTGTCCTATAGCTGCTCCAGACACATGTCCTGCAGGGATACCTGGACTGCCAGGCGTCCCCGGATTCCCTGGGCGTGATGGCAGAGATGGCTTGAAGGGAGAGAAAGGAAATGCAGGTGGGTCCTATGCTGTCTTAACACTCATGCAGTTACTGCAAAAGAGAAATATGTATTGATTTTTATTGAATATGCGTCACAAAAATTGCGTCATTGTCATAACGGTTCCCTAGAGAACCTTTGAAAGAACACTTTTAACACCTTTATTGTAACATTGAATAGACAAAACATTGTTCTGATTCAGTTTTCAAAATACTAAAAAGAGAAGTGTGTGTGTGTGTGTGTGTATATGTGTCTCAAAAGGTCAAACTAAACAGATCAAAGGTGCAGAAAAAGGGCTAAAGGGGGAGCCTGGCTTTCCTGGTCACCAAGGAAAGAGAGGGATCCCTGGCGACCCTGGCCCACCGGGACCACCAGGACCTCCTGGAAACCGAGGAGACTCCAGTGATTTAAAACCACAATCTGCTTTCTGTGTCTCTCGTGAAACCATAGCTAATCCAAAAGCAAACACCCCGATACTCTTCAACAAGGTTATCACCAATATCAAAGGGCACTTCAATGTTAGCCAGGGTAAATTTGTGTGCCACATACCTGGCACGTACTATTTTGTGTACCATGCAACCTCTGTGGGAAAAACCCTGTGTGTTATGCTAATGGTTAATGGGGAGAAAAAGGCTACATTCTGTGATCACAATCACTCCGGAGGCAGTTACTACCAAGTAAGCTCTGGTGGGCTCGCTGTGCACCTGGAGCACAATCAAAGAGTCTGGCTGGAGACGAGTGCGCAGAATGGCATGTCCGCAGCAGAAAATAAAGGCAACAGTGTCTTCTCCGGTTTTCTGATTTATGCACATTGAGGTTCTGTTTCCTGTGTCAAAGAATAACGTGTAAACAAAGGCGATGAAAGTTTTAAATGTTACAAATACATTCAAGTTCTGTTCAGACATTTGCACAATCAAGCTGTATTTCAGTTTTCTGTGTCATTAAGATTAAACGACCATTTAAAAACAATTTTTGTTTCTTCCTGTTTTTGAATGTCTGCTATAACAATACAAACTATTAAATGTATGTTCTTTTTAGAATTAAAAAACCATGTCCCAAGTGCACTGCTAGTTAAAATGCCTTTGCACTGTTAAAAATGTTGCAACAGTTTTACTTCAGTTGTAAGCAATCCTGGGTGAGAAAGTTTGAAATTTTTCTTAAGTTTTTATATTAAGTTAACAATATGGAGCACAGATTATCAGGGCAGTGATAGCCTAGTGGTTACCCATGTAATGAGAAGGTTGCACGCTCAAGTACCAGTGGTGTAATGGGGCGTGTTCACAATGACAGTCACATTTACTTCTGATTATTGTTTTGTTATTTTACCATTAGAAGTTCAGTGAATTCACATTCATATGTGGCAGGTATTTACAGTGTATTTAGGCATTTTTTTCTAATTTAATGCAGCACTATTGATTATGACTGATATCTGTGTAACAACTTAAGTGCACAGTAAAAACATTGACATTTTTACATGAATTTCAGAACTGGTCCCCTCTTTTGCTTTTATGACAGCACACACTTGAGCAAGATTGTGTAAAAGCCTCTGATGAATATATAGATCCTCCTTAGAGTCACTAAATACACACTTCAGTGGAAGTGACAAGATTTGGAAAATCGGACCTTTTTGTGCAAAGGCCTTAACATGATCGATGCATGCGTTGACGTGAATATGAATAGTGATATAAAACCTGAGCAAAGTCAAAAGTGTCGTCTCTCAGTGTGGTCTCACACTTTTATATCCTAAATAAAGTTACAGGAACACATGAATAAATGAACAGCATGAAAAAAGAAAAAGTTTATGTGAATCAAAAACAGTTTATACAATAATACATACTAGAATTTGTTGCTAAGGGACTTAACGTTAACTTAACATTAATTTACCATTTAAATGAAATGAGAGTAGATGCATCACACTTATAATGATAATGTCTGATAATGAAGCACATGATCTTCTTATGAAGTGTTCTCTGCTCAGTGGGTTCCTCTTCTATTCCCCTTAAACTGCCAACTTGCAAAAACAAGTGAAACAAAATACATATTAATGAAATAAAATCAGGCCATTTCCAAATATTAAGGTTAGCCAGGACAAATAAATGCTGAACAGACCATTTGCGACTTCCTTGTCATTATTGTGCAATGCTTTATTTCTTCATTTCAGAGAGAGAAATGAAAGCTGGAGGACTTTGTGGAGAAAAAGAGCTTTTCTGACTTTCACACTTGTCATAAATTTTCCAGCAGGGTGCAACGTTTTCTCTGAAAATGGTAAGATATCGCTTATGCCTTTAAGAAATGATTTTTCATAGATATTTTGTTGATCTTTATTCTCACAGAATTTCACAGATATCTGTATGCACTGCTGCAAGTGTTAAATGCCAGGTTGTCTGTTAGGAAGAGAAGAGTAGTGTTTACACAGAAAGCAGAAATGCAAATGCAGAAAATGACTCTTACTCTACTAATCCGATTTTATTGCTTTATTTTATTTCACATTACCACAGGTTTCTTGTTGCACGTATGCTCTTGTTCCTATAAGCATCTTGCTGTGGACAGTGACCCTCTCTGTATCAGACACATGCACTGGTTACAGGGGCTTTCCTGGAGTGCCAGGAATCCCTGGAGCGCATGGCACCAATGGAAAGGATGGGACAAAAGGAGCAAAAGGAGATCCCGGTAAAAAAAAAAAAACTACATCTAACTTAAGTATTCAGAGCTTGGACTATCAAAGGAAATTATATGGTGACTTTTTGTGTGGGATGCTGTATTGAAAGAACACGCTCCAATATTGTAAAATATTCAAGTCATTTCTTTGGGCTGCCAGTTTTCATAATTTCATAAATGAAGTCTGAGTCCTGAGTGTTTGTCTCAGGGTAAGAAACTGAACATATTTTTTCCATTGCTGTCTAAAAAAAATTCAGATCTCCAAAATTGTAACTTTACAGGAGAAGGCAAAACATTATTTACTTATAATAAAAAATAATATAAGGACTTATTAATAATTAATTAGACTGCATCATTACTTAATTTGCAGCATTTCTGTTGATTCATAATAAAAAATTCAGACAATGTAAAAAAACTGCTGATATTTTTAAACTATGTGGAAACATGAAAATGGACATACAGTACATGGATTACTTTGGTCAGTGGCAATATTCAGTTTTTCTCGAAACCTTTCCTGGTATTTACTATACACTAATGAACAGCTCTCACTGAGAGTTCTGGCTCTTGTTTACATTGCAGGTGAAGACACAAAGGCAGTGCAGGGGCTGAAGGGTGATCAGGGCATCCCAGGATATCCAGGCAGGCCAGGCTTAAGGGGTGAAGAAGGGATGCCTGGACCTCCAGGACCGATGGGCCCTAAAGGGCAAAAAGGGGCTGTTGCAGAAGTCCCCAGAGACGAGCGTTCATTTTTCTCTTACAAAAAGACTTCTACCAGGTCTACTTTTACTCCACACAAAACCATCGAATTTGACGGATCACTTTCTCCTGATAGTGAAGATGATGTCCTTTATGGTGGGCTCTTCACAGCCAAACTGTCCGGCATATATTTCTTTGTGTACCACATCTCTGCAACACAGACCGCCTGTCTGTACATTAAGAAGCAGGAGCAGATTCTGGTGACTCTCTGTGATATGTCTCAAGGAGTGCTGGTCACCTCAGGGTCCGTGGTGGTAGACCTCAGGCAAGGGGAAAGCGTGTCTGTGCATACTGCTAGAACGAGCCAGATCATCAGTAAAGATGCCGACAGCACTTTCACAGGCTTCCTGCTTTTCCCGTCATAAATGTTATTCAAAACCACAGCATTTTACTTCCAGTGTCTAACTTGGCCATGTCTACACTCTTTAAAAAGGTGCCTAAAAGGGTTCTTTGGGGTGATGCCATAGAAAAATCTGTTTGGTGTCCATATAGATTACATTTTGGCTCTTTTATTAATGGGATTTTTGTTAAAAAATCCCTTAGGGCACCTTTGATTTAGAGTACATAAGAAAACCACATGACTTCTCTTATGCTTTATCTTTCCTTTGATCCAGTGTACTCTTGTCAAAGCCTGGTTTACCGTAGTAACTGTCATTAAAATATAAACAAATTCAACTGGCTGGTCTGTTTCTGAATGTGTCATTCAACATTTTAATCACAGGACTAAGTCTTTAGGCCCAAATGCTGATCAGTTCCCCAAAAATTATAACTAATGAAGAGCTAGAAACTTTCACAAACTGAAATTATGCAGAGTATTTATTTTATGTAAGTCTATATACTGTAGTCTAGTGCAATTCTTGTTTGTGCCTGTGCAGGAACATATTTCCAGCTCAAACACAACCCCCTAGTTCAGTCAGGCTGCAGGCATCTTTGTGCCATTCACCACAGGCAGGCTTATTGTTCTTGGGCTGATTCATTCACCCAACAGGCTCCTTGAAAGAATGGCACAGCCATGGCAACCACCATCAACTAAGAGACAAAGTGGTCTGTTGAATCTACTGTAAAAATGTGCATCGTGCAGGATTTCTGAGAGTTGCAGGCAATCAGACAGAAAAAGGTGAGCAATGCTCTGAACTACTAATTACTGCTAACCATTCTGTATTATAGTCATGATGAACGTAAAACATTAGTTCAAAGTTTACACAAAATTAACGAAATGATTTAAGACAGAGGAAAAGGTGCTGATCATCACCCTGGAGATACAATCTGCTTTAAAATCTTTTTTCAGGAAACAGAAAACAATTCTGTAAGCAAACGTTGTCATTTAGGAATATTTCTATTGGTTCATGCATCATCAAAGTCTGACACATTGGAAATGGTATCTCAGGTTTTCAAACTGTGTATAAGATTTTATTATTATTATTATTTAATTTTATTATTATTATTATACAAGATTTGTCCATTGCAGTTGAGATTATTGTACAACATTATCTAATTCAAATTATTTGCACAAATTTTAAATATACAATTTCTTAATAACTGTGCTTATTTCAAGAAATAATACTAAACAAACAAATCTATCATAATAAAACAATGTCATGAAATAAAATAAGTAAAAATATCCAATTAAAAAGCATTTTTTTTATTTACACCACTCAAATTAGAGGGACTAGAATCACAGGGAAATACAGGGATTTGAATTGGCCAAGATCCGAATCAGCAGTTTTCTTGCTTCAAGCGATCAGCCAAATGAATGTTATGATTTTGGCTGATTTGTGCTGTGCTTTTAAAAGGCAAATAATGCTGTATATGAATGCTACTGTTACACCTGTACTTAATTCTGTAACATTATGCGTTGTGCTAAACTGTCAGCTGCCACTTTAATTTTAATTGAGCACCTTATTAGATTCATGTCATTTAACATGAGCAATGTATTATTGTTATTATTATTATTACAGTAAATGCTTTAATAAAGCTTAAAAAACATTAAAAAGCCCTTCTTCTGGTGGTAGAGGCCTAAACTGTACTGCTACCTGTATATTTCTGTGCTTGTTGTCCTAACTGTAGCCAAGTTTGTGATGGCCACACAAAAGCAGCCACTCAAGAAACAGCTGAGACCTCCGTCTCAGATTGGCCGTGATCTGCGAGCTGTTTTGCAACGTCTCAAGAATGGTCAGAGGCCTAAACACTTACAAGCCTTCCCACAGCAGGGTGAACGTCCTGCTGTTGCAGGTAAAACGTTGAAATGTCACATAGACCTAAGGTTGTCAGTCAAAAATGCAAAATGCATTGACGATTTCTGGGTGTGCTTTTTGACACCCAGAGCTGATTTACATGGCTCATTGACCTTCTGTTTCAGGGCTACTGCTTTATCCAGATGAGAGAGAGAAGATGGTCACAACAACACGGCTGGCTTTTGGCCCGAAATCCTGTGCCAGGACTGAGCCAAAGAAGATATTACAATGCAATCTAATCCTGGAAGGTGAGACAGAAAGAAATTCTGAATTGATTGTGTACATATGTCCCAGTGAACTGCAGTGATCAAATGTTGTGCTCTGCTCACCCATGACTTCACCAACATTGCAGGGGACCGAAGCTTCATAACAACACACAGAGAGGCTTTTCAACTTCAGCCTCTAGATGGCGCTCCACTGACAGTGACGGGAACAGCATCAGGAAAAGATGAGAACATTGCAAAAGCACAAACGCCACACTTTCAAACAAACTACCAGAAGAGTTTTTCCCTACCACAGGGCAATTACACTAGGAGACTTCAAGTCCTGCCCTGCCCTGATAACCTCGGCGTCAATCCGGCACTGAGGTAAGAACTTCAGGCAGGAACTAACATCATTTATCACACCAGACCAGTGCTGAAAGCTTTATTTTGGGTCTCCAATGTTATTAGCATATGTCCAAAGGTTTGCAGACAACTCATCCAAAGTTTCTCTCAAAATCAAGATTATTAATAAGGAATTTGTCCACAAATTGATGCAGTAACAGCCTCTTCTCTGGTTGTTTACTATTATATATATTAAATTTTAAATTAGTAAAAAGCATATATCTATATCTCTATATCATTAAAAAAGTTGTAGATATTAATTTTACAAGACAACTTGCAAATTGCACATGGTTATTATTGTGAAAGTGGAGGGGCTTCTTACATTTCTCTTACATTTCTTAACATTATTAAACAATACTAAAACCAGATCACAGACCTTTCATCATCAAACATCCACATAAACTTGGGTTGTGAACCTTCCATTTGTTTGTTGACAACTATCACCCATGAGCAAGTGCACCACATACGATTTCACAGCAACGATTTCCATTCTCAGACTAATAATGAGAGTAACCAGCAGTTACTTCAAAAAGAGTTGCAGAACAATCTAAAAGCAGCAGCAGAAAATATAGTTAGATAGGAAACAAAAAGCAGTTAATGCCACAATTACCTCAATTCTCATAAATCATTTTAAAGTCCTCTGCTAAAAAGTACAGACAAAAAAAATTCGTGTAAAATAAGCAATTGGTGAGGATTAGAAATTGAATTGCAAATATATATATATATATATATAATCCCAAACATACAGCCAAAATAACTCTAGACTAGTGTCCAAAGAGAAGCTGAAGGTGGTTTCATGGTCCAGCCTTTGGAGGATTGTTAAACTGCAAGCCCATCAGAGCCTGGGGAACTAAAGATGCTTTGCGAGGAGGAATGGAAGTCGTGAAGTTGTACTTGGCTACAATGACTTTGCAACAAAGTACTAATTTGTCTGAATAAGAACAAGTTTTCTAAGAATGTATTTCAGTCAAAATAAAGAAAATGAATAAACTCTGCTCTGTATCTCGTAGGGCTGAATTCAGAACAGTCCAAATGGAGACCTATCCAGGCTGGAACATCTCTCTAAATTCTCAACCTACTCTTTCTCAACTCAAAGAGCATTTGTCACTTAAAGAGGAGGTGGTCAGGCCAAGTGCTGCCACCATCAGGAAGGTACCTTAAAAGCTGGTGTATTTTTTAAGATTCTGTTAGAAGTGAGACAAAGCTTTTTGATATTTTGTATTTTCTGCTCACTCGAGAACCTAAAGGTTTGCTTCTGTCTCATGTGTAAAGGCTTCCTGCACCATTTCCCCAGTGAGCGTCTGAAAATCCTCTGAAAACATGCATGCAGTATATCAGCAGAAGCACTGAGGAACAAAAAGAAACCATCACAACTCTGCAGTGAATGTTACTGTTGCTGTGCAAAAACAGATCAGATTTTGTTGTTCTGACAATAATCCATTTGTTCTTTACATACAAATGCATGTGAATGGTCTTCAGAGTTGGTCCAATAATTTGTTTTAAAAAATGACAACAAGATTTTATAAAACATAATATTTAATAAATCTGAAGGTAAAGTGATGCACATGTACAACCACTAAATTCCTTAAAAGTCACTTTTTTTTACTTTTTGTTATATTTGGCCAACTATCTTGATGACAACCCTAAGGACATTTCCATCAGACATGTTCTCTCTCTTTTTGTGTTCTTTAAAAAGTAGTAGCAGTGCTGGTGAGATGGAATGATACAGTAAATAGTGATGATTGTTATGGGATCCTGATGTATATCTACATGTCCTCCACACTCCACTTATATGCTTCCTCTTGTACAGCTTTCTTATCTGCAATCCTGCTGTAGCGCTTCTGCTCAAAGCCATTGGACCTAAAAAAAAAAACAAGACAGGTTGCTCATAAGATGCCTTCTGAGTCTTGCTCAGTAGGATAAGCCAATAGACTTCTTAGAAATGTTCAATATTTGTACACATTGCTTGAATACTCAATAAAATTATGCAAAAATTTTCTATTTTGGACAAAAATAAGTGTTTCTATACCTGTCCACGCCGTCCCAGCGATATCCAGGCATTATGTTGAAACGGTTAGGGGGTGGAGTTGGACCCTTATAACGAGGTTTCTCTATTTACAACAAACACATCCCCACATACACACACACACACACACACACACACAAACACACACAAAACACGTGTTTACAATTTACAGCAAGATTTAATATGTTGGCACTGGCAGAAAGTTTAACCGAGATAATCTTTCCTTTTCCTGTGCCTAAAGGAAAGCAGAGACTGGTTCCTGGAATGACCAGTGTCCAAAGAGAAAAGCAGTATATATAGCAAGACCTAACTGTTAATAAAAATCAAATGTTAATGTTGATACAGACACAACATTCTTTAACTGCCACGTCATCAAAACAGTACTGACATTAAGAGTAAGTCACTTACAGGCCACTTTAAGGAGGGTTAATGATTTTGACAAAGCTAAAAACTCAGCAGCCAAACAAACACAGCCCCGTTCCTCAGATTCTCTCTAAGGTCAAATGTCCCTACAGGATACATTTCTTTCCTCAGGCCATGACCCTCTTGAACACTTGAGAGAACTGCTCCCATCACCTCCCTAATAAATCTCTTCACCACCTGTGCAATACCCACTGTATATTTTGTACTGTAACTGTACTGTCCATTGTACACTGTATAGCCCACTGTATAGATTATTGCTTTTTATATAATGTATAACACATACTTTTGTATACTATATACATAAGCACAAATGTATAAACACTTATATGCTATAAATAACTGTACATACATGGCATATTATACTGCATATTGTACCTTTTACAGTGCACTGCAACACACAAGCACACATATTGTGTATCATATATTGTATATCATGTATCATATTGTACTGTATGTGTATTGTACTGTACTGTCTATATCTTATGTACACTGTTATTTGTTTAGTACTAGGGAGATGCGATCAGCCGGATACAAATTACTTGTGTGTGCAAACAAAACCTGTCCTAACTAATTCTGTATTTGGTAAAAGGCCTGTTCAATTTTTTTACAAAGAAGGATAAAGCTACAAGCACATGTTTCATGGGGCCACTGACTGAAGCACTGTTTACTAGGTCGATTTTACTGTCACACCTACAATGTACAAATCTGCTCACTAATCAGAACCAAGAAAGTACATCTACTGAATCTCACCTTTGATTCCTTTGATTTTAATATTCTTTTCTTTCTTCTTGCGCAGTAGTGCCGCCATGGGATCTCCCTCCCTCTCCTGCTCTCTCAGCATTCGATCCAGGTCCTCATCATCAATGTGACGAGCCAGGGGCTTTTGTGCCTCTCGTACTGCATCGGCCACATTCTGCTCCTGCATCTGGCTCTGGGCCAGTCTGACAGGGAGGAACGTGTGTGTCAGAGAAAGAAAGAGGTCCTTTATACTGCTTTACTGTGTTGACTTGATTGCAAAGTTTACAGTAAAGGTGTATAAAGTGGTGACTTAATTATTTAATTAGATCTGCTGGAAAAACCAAAACCATAACGTGTAATTAGCTGGGATGACAATACCACTGTCCCCAGACAGCTGTACTGTAAGAAATTTTACAAACTTACCCTTTGCCCCATTGTGCATATTTCTCATCCTTAATAGCTTTCTCCCCAGCTTTCCTGCTCTGCTCTGCACGCTCAGAATCCAAGTCCCGCATCTTCCCTGTCTTATCTCTGAACACAGTTTCTGCAAGACGGGACTCCTCTGTGATAGAATAAAGGACAGGTGAGGCATTACAACAGAAATTATTTGTAAAAAATAGCTGTTGACAACTTAGCAAAGGTAAGTAGAGTTGCCTTCTAGAGGCTGGTTTTGTTTCTCTCTCCTGCGGATTTCCTCCTGTTCTTTACGCAGGGTTTCAACTGAGACCAGGCCAGCAGCTCCACCAGATAACATTCGAGGGCCCTGAAAACCAATCACCCTATTCATTTAGAGACCTATTTTCCTGGTTAACAAGAAGTTTAAAATATCAACACAGTAATATGAACTTTCATAACGGTTTCACTGTGTACGTTCACATTTCACCAATAGTAAGTAGTCAGTATGCATCACAACCTGTTTATTATTAGAAATATAATAATAATAATAATAATAATGCTTATTACCTGTGCAGCAGGAGAGCGTGTCCTGCGAGGTGGGGAGAGGTCAGAGTCTGACCCATGGCGACCCGTGGGCATTTTTCTTGGAGGTGAAAGGTCTGAATCAGACGCTCTGCCCCTTTGCGCTCTTTTCCTAGGGGGAGACAGATCAGAGTCTGAGCCCTTCCTGGCATTAGGGTGTCTCCGGGGTGGTGATAGGTCTGTATCTTGAACACGTCCAGAAGAGGATTTGAATTTTTCTCTCTGTGGGGAATCTGGAAAAATATTTCGCATGAACATTTAACCAACAGCAGAGATGAGACAAGACAATGAAACGCAAACAAGCTTTATATGCAACTTTACCTTTAATAGGTTGTCTTTGTGATTTAGAAGCTGAGCTTTTCACAGTCTTTCGCGGAGGAGAAGGTGATGAGGAGTCATGTCGCTTATGTTTGACCTCTGCTTTGAGTCTAGGCGGGGAAAGATCTGGAGAATCGTGCCGAACCCTCCTCTGTTGTGAGTGATCAGGGGAGTCATGTCGAACTCTCCTCTTGGGTGAAAGATCAGGGGAGTCATGTCGAACTCTTCTCTTGGGTGAAAGATCAGGGGAGACATGTCGAACTCTCCTCTTGGGTGAAAGATCAGGGGAGTCATGTCGAACTCTCTGTACTGGAGATCTGTCAGGAGAATCTTGCTGTGCTCTTCTGTTCCCTTTGACTTCTGAGCTAAAAAAAAAAAAAAGAGTGAAACATTTATATGCATTCAGATTTCCAATGAAGAAAACTTTTTTTTTTTTTTTACAAGAATCTCTACATTAAGCAGTTACCTTGTCATTGAATGTGAGACAGAAGATTCTTGGGATTCATCATTTGTGGCTGCAGGTGAGAAAAACAACAATACCCATGTGAACTTTGATAATTAAACAATAAATATTTAAAGGTCATTAGCTCATTAGTTAAACCTCTAACATCTCACCTCCCATTATCTTCCATTTGTTACTGCTTCTAAAAGCTTCTAGTTGCTTGACATCGTCTGGACGTTCATCTATAAACTCTGCAATCTGTGAAGCAGAAATGGCTTTAAAAGAAAATAAATACATGGTTGTACAGATTATTTAAGCAGAAAGTAATCTCAGAGCTCCTTACTGTGAAGAAAATATGGCTGTGTCCTAGATCTAGCAGGTTTGTTACTAACTTGTTGCTATAACTCACTTACATGTACTTAAGTAAAACTTTGAAAAATGTTGTACTTTCAAATGACAATTCTTATACTTCTAAGTATACTGTGAGGCAAAAGTCCGCTTTTAGTTACTAATTTCAGCAATAGAGATTTGGCTACAACTAAAACATCAGTTTCTATGGTGGCAAATGATAGATGTACAAAACCGGCTGCACTTCTATAGGTTCCTTAGTATTAATGACCTCTGAATGACCTTTTATTTGCTAACTCCTATTGTAATCATATATTTAACGCCAATGGTCAGCACCTATAATGGATCAGGGGGTATCAGCAGTGTTTTCCCCAACGTTGAGATGCCATCATTGACTCTAACAAAATCTCTAAAAATTAGACTGTCTTAAATGTTTTGGTGAACTATCAATGGAGCAGGTAAACTCGTGTGTACCACAGGCGCTTCTTCTTCTTCATCCTCATCATCATTCTTCTCATTCTCTTCACTCTTTGCAGCCAGTTGCTTCCAGTCAATATCATCATCAACGATCTTCATCCTGAAAAATTGTACTCATTGTCAGTACATTAGCCTCTGTCGGCTGTTTATATCAACACCGGCTAATGCGGTTTAGTGTATCAACGCTAGCTACTGAGCCGCTACAGCAGCAACAGCTTGGCTGCATTCACGTTAGCTTCGCTTAGCTTAGCTACTCAGTTAATGTACTTCCAGGCACATTTACCCTCTCCCGGTGGTCTTAAGGCGCTTTTTCCTGATTCTTCTTTCTTTTGACTTCTTGACATCTTCGTCATTTGACAAATACCGCTTTAAATAATCCGCTTTTGAAATAGCAGGACTTTCGCCTAAGCTACTGGAAGCCGCCATTGTTGTCTGATACGTTCCTGAACGGGATCCGCCAAGGGTCAAAAAGACTAAAACAAAAAGTCAAAGGCAAAAAGCTCTCAAGCGCACCGAGCTCAGGCGATCCATCTCCATCATCACTTCTGTCTCTCACAGCAGAGGAGACAACTCTTTGCACCACAAATTACTCTCTAAATGTATCTCTATTTTCTAAAAGATGCCTGCACCAGAAAAAAAAACATAATGTCTAAAGAGACACTGGGATTCAGACAAATAGACACAATGGGGGGTAAAGAAGCCTCAAAGTCCTAATTACTGTAGTGCACTTGTACAAAAGGCTGCAGTATAATGTTAGGATTTTTCAGTATTCATTTACTAGTAGACGCTAGAATCGGGAGCTTATTTTGACTTGTGCATATTTGGGTGCAGTGAGCAGGTCTGAAAGGGCACCTACTCCACCAGAGGGCACTTGGAGATGTCTTCATGTTGCGTGCACAGTTAAGTGGGCACCTCCAAGCATTAGACTGTTTACAGTTCTCTCCTAAGTTGTGCATCTATGCACATGCACTTCTGCAAGTTTGAATATAAAGAAGTTGGACATATATTTGAATATAAAGAAGTCTGCTCTCTTCCTCCTCAATCTCATTTCTTGCATGAAGTTGATGCCTGTGTCAATGCTCCGACTAATACATCCTGGACTTCAGTAGTGTTCTGACCGGCACTCCAGGTTGAGTGTGGTTAAAGGATCCTAACAATCCCATGGGCCCTACTCTACAGCACTATACAGATAGCAAAAAGTTATGAAGGCCCATGAATTTGCATTAGCGCAAATCTGAAGAAATTGTTAAATCAATGTCATATGTTATATAAAAATCATATGACTAAAGGGTGAGTTTTTCATCACTTAGGCCTGGCGTTTTGGTGACAGTGATCGCAAATTCTCTACAAATCAATATAGATCAATATATTAACAGAAATAAGACAGACAATGTAGAAATCGAATACAACCTTTGATTATGTTATATACAATTATCATAGGTACGACAATTACAACCCCCCCCACACACTGTATTTTGCTATAAATATATATTTCCCTTAATATTACATTTAGTTGTTTGACTTGAATAATTTAAACAACTAAATTTCACTTTCATAAGTGATTCAATATTTTGGAGTCTGTGAGCACTTAAAGTTAATTTAAGGACATTTGAGGAATCAGCATTATTACATCCAAATCTAAAATGTATATTCTTTTCTATTTGTTTTTTCTCCAGTTGCAATGTACACTATTGATTGAAATGCATAATAAAGGATGTGCAGCAAAACAAAACTGAAAACCCTGGTGACAGAGAGAGATGAGAAATGATTGTTATAGTGACTTCAGCAATTCAGGTTAATGAAGTGCACTGTTTCCCTTAATTTCAAGTCCAGAATTAAGAAGGGTTTTTGGCCTTTGATCTACTACGTCTACATATTAGGTCTACTAATGTTCACTAATATGCCTGTCTGGATCACTGTACTAAATCAACGAGGAAAGGTGTGGCAGCTGCAGGCGTCTGTTTCTTATGCAGTGACTTCCTTCAGTTGATGCATTTCCTTATGAGTCAATTTAATGAAAGCCAGGAATTTTTATTTTTGGAACTAAAAGTAAAAGGTTGCACTGACCCCCCTGTAAAAAAAAAAAACAACAACAGGAAGAATGTGGGTGTCGCTACATGCAAATGGTTTGATAGAGACAGGAATCGAAACCTTTAGTAACTTTCTTTCGGAGGGGCTGCTCATATCCTTGTGAGGGTTGCACCCAGTTCAGTGGCTCAGACTAGACAAGGTACATGGGGAAACATTTGAATTATTTTAAAAGCTGTGTTTAAAACTGTTAATTAAATTAAAGAATCCAAATGTTTTAGGTCTTTTTTGATCTCTTGACTAATCAGATAAATGCTTCTGTTTAGACACATTATGTGGGAGGAGGATGATTTCAATGCACTCGATGTGCCCTGCCTTGACAGCTACTTCAGTCCCTGCAATGATCAAATTTACATCATGTATCATGGCACGTCCAGGGCTGCAGCTCAGTGTATAATCGGTGAAGGCTTTCGCCAGTCATCTGGTGGCATGCTGGGACGTGGTGTTTATCTCAGCCGAGATTTGCAGAAGGCCAGCAGGTACCCTCTGGATCTGCCCGAGCACCAGAGAGTTGTTCTCAGAGTGAGAGTCAATGTTGGGAAAGTGAAGAAAATTGACTACCAAGGCCATCCACTGCAAAAGACCTGGCACAACCATGGGTATGACACTGCTTGGTGCCCACCGGGGTGCGGCATGGTTCAGAGTGGTCTTGAAGAAGACTGTGTGTGGGATCCAAGCCGAATAGTTTTGGATAGCATCATCTACCCAAATGTAGTCATGTTTCCTTTCTGTGGATTTGCTGGATTTAGAACAACATACATGAAGTAGACAAAACCTGAAAGATTTTTTGATAGAAATAAAAATCAAAATAAACTCGGACCCTGATTTTGTAAAGCAGCTTTATGACAACATTTGTTGTAAAAAGTGCTATAAAGATAAAACTGAATTGAATTGAATACTATAGAAAAGCCAAGTGAAGTAAAAGTGGCTATTTGTCATTGTGAACACACTCAATCACCACAACGAAACGTGACCTCTGCATTTAACCCAACAGGGGCACACGTGGAGCAGTGGGCAACTATCAACAGCACCCAGGGAGCAGTGCAGCAGGACGGTACCTTGCTCAAGGGAACCTCAGTAGTGCCAAGCAGGTTAATATGCAAAAACAACATTACAACTAAATGCAAGTTAATGAAGTATGCAGGCTGTGTTACTGGCACCGCCCTGTTTGGCACTCCTCTGCAGCTTCTCACTGGGCATGACAATCAAGTGTAGCTGCAGTGCTACCCATGTAATAACCCATAATGTTCTGCTGGAGCAAATTCACACTCCAACATAATCAAAGCAGCCATAACATTAATACCACTGACAAGTGAATAACATTGAATTTCTAGTTATTTTACTACAATGTCACCTGTCAGGGGGTGGGCTACATTAGACAGCAAGTGAATAGTCAGCTTTTGAAGTTAATGTGCTGGAAGCAGCAAAAATGGGTGAGTCTAAGGATCTCAGTTACTTTGACAAAGGCCTTATTGAAATGTTCAAGATGACTGAGTCAGAGCATCTTCAAAATGGCAGGTCTTGTGTAGCCTTCTATGTGTGCAGTAGTACCTAACAAAAATGATCCAAGGAAGGAAAACTGTTGAATTAATTACAGGGTCA
This sequence comes from Arnoldichthys spilopterus, assembly GCA_037974385.1. Classification (NCBI taxonomy): domain Eukaryota; kingdom Metazoa; phylum Chordata; class Actinopteri; order Characiformes; family Lepidarchidae; genus Arnoldichthys; species Arnoldichthys spilopterus. Next base: position 6,192,414 of record JBBPDA010000025.1, on the reverse strand, counting down.
CATGCACCCATGGCTCGAAGACTAGCTCATCTGGTCTGATCCCACAGAAAAGCTACTGTAGTTTAAAAAGTGGTGCTGAATCTGATAATAAGAGGTCAGAACAAACAGTGCACCACAGAGCTGTTTCTGCAGCATGAGGGGTCCTAATCAATATTAGGCAGGTGGTGTTAATGTTTCGGTTGATCAGTGTATATGATTTGCAGTGGTATCCCAAACAGAGATCCTAAACAGCAGGTACATATTTACTCAGATTAACCAAGATGTTATGTACCAGGAAGTGCTGACACACCCTCAACTGCTTGTTTAGCACACAATGTAGTTTCACCTTAAGTTTGTGGGCGCAAAAAGTTGTGAGACAGGTTCCTATTTAACAGAGATAGACCATCCCTTAAACTCACTCTAAACTATCTATCACAAGCTGTGCTTTAGTAGAGGTGTCATTTTATTCTGCCTGCACAAGTATGTTCTTTGATGCTGTTCCTTCTGCAGCATTTTTATGCACAAAATTCTCAGCATCAGAGAAACTTTTTAGGACACTGTAAAATGAAAGATTATTAGTCATAGTGAACACACCACAGCGCAACAGCCTCTGCATTTGACCCATCCATGCAGGAGCAGTGCACGGATGGGTCTTGGAAAGTGAACAGCTCACAGGTACCTCAGTGGTGCTTGTACTGGTCTAGGACCTGAACCAGCAACTTTCAGGTCACGGGGGAAACGCCCTAACCACCACTCCCCCAAAGATGGGGTTGAGGCTAAGTAAGATGTCACTGCCAGAATGAAGGCACAGATGATGGATGAATCAAAACCCTATGGATTGACAGCAACCTAATAACCAATCACCTACCAGCATTAGTCGGAGAGGCACCTGTTACAAGCCAGGGCCATGATTCATGCTTCACATCTTCAGTGCATTCCTTGAGTGATACCACAAAAGAACCATGCTTAAAAAAAGAGATTTGTGAATGTGAGGAACCTTTTAAAGGTTTAAAGATCTTCATGTTTTTTGAAGGTTCTATGCCAATTTAAGGGTTCTTCTTTAAATATTTACATTATGCAAACATTGTTTAAAGATTAAAAAGTGTTTTCACACACATTTCAAGTACAGAATGGTTTATCAGTTTTACGGTTCTGTAAGGAACAAAAAGTGGTTGTCCTTTTGGGTCCTCTATTTTTAAAAGTGTACTTATGCAAATGAAATGACCTGGTTATTGAAGCTGGTTTATAGTCAATGTAATAAGTTTATATCTTTGTGCCATCGTTTTTACAGTACCTTTTACTATTTTACAGATTAGATGGATAGTCATGATGCCTCTGTAAATAGTTGCTGCTCTTGCTGGTTCTGGGTGGACTACAGCATTATAGAAGAGATATTTTTAATACTTAGGTTAGTTTCAATATGTGTATTTGTATTTTAAAACATAAGAGCAATAGACCTGAGGATGTCATTTATAAGGATGGATTAAACACAAAAAGATGGTGAGGTTTTAGTAAACAAATATATTTATTACCTGTAGGATTGAATTTGATTCACTGAGAAACTGAATGTTATGTGATTGTAATTGTCTATAAAAGAATAAACCTGATAAGTCATTAAAATGTTTAAGGTTTCCTCCTCGGCTTAACAGAGAATCAAAAACATACTGCATAACCAAATCTGAGAAGGGCAGACATTTACATAGTTGTTTGAAGCCTCTTCTGGCTTTAGTAAGATAAACTTTGATTTATGTTTTATGCAAAGTACACCATCGCAACCACCCAGAACATTCAGCTGTATTTTTCAAGAAGTGAAACAAAATGTTCAAGCATTAACTCCTGTAAGACACGCCTTCGATGCATTTCCTTTTTAAACCCATTCTCAGAATAACCTCAGTCAGGTTGGATGTGCAGTCATAGAGGTGAGCAATTTCCTTATACATTAGTGTGTTGTGCAGCATAGAGCATGACTTCATAAATCTGTCATAACAGGTTGATTATAAAATGTTTAACAATGGTTTGACAAATTAAACTAGAACATCTGTTGGTTGAAATTTATTTAGCCCCTTCTTGTAACTGGTGAAAAGTTATCTTGAAGAGTTATCGTGTGCTTTCACAATCTATTACTGCTTCAGGCTTTCCTGTATATTAAGAAAAACCGTCACATGATATTTAGCTTATTGGCTAAAATATTTACAAACCCCATTTCAGGAGAAGTTGGGATATGCTGTAAAATGCATCAAAAACAATAATCTGTTATATAGACCAAAATCAGCAGTGGTTGCCCTACATAGACTAATATTTCTCTGGATTCCCTGAATCTTTTCACAATATTATGTACTTTAGATGGTGAAAGAATGTTATTATTTGCAGTCTTGCTGTGAAATTTTTTTTTTTAACTGACTAACAATCCTCTCATGATGTAAGACACAACCCGGTGAGCCATGACTCATCTTTTAAACCCTGTCATAATACCCTCACCTTTTTTATTCTAATTTTGACTGTTATTTTGCCTCTGTCTCAGCTTTTTAGTCTGGATTGCAAGAAACATATTTAACACTTTTTTTTTCATTTTTAGAAAATACAATCAACCCATGTCACCCATGCCATTAAAAGAAATGTCTTTGTATGTTTGTCAGTTAAAGGTTCATGATAATTAACAGATTGCAGATTGCTTATACTGTAGTTTACAAAATGTCCAAACTTTTCCCAGAAATGACTGTTTACTGAGTCCACATCATGTCACAGGTGCTCACTGTCTTATGTAGATATACTTTAAACAACTGTGTGACTGTAAAATAATATCTGTGCTATATCTTTAAAAATATTGCTTATAACTTTAGAATCTACCCATTTACGAACTATTACCCACATCCTGCTATTTAACTACCATTTCTATCATTCTCACTTTTTTCTCTATAGGTACCCCGACTTAATCATGTGGGCAGAAAATGATCTGGGTCCACGGACCATACCTTGTCTCCAGAGCTGCACAGAGCCTGTGAATGGAAAAATATACCTAATGTATCATGGCACATCCCAGGCTGTAGTTCAGCGTATAAAGAATGAAGGCTTTCACCAGTCTTCTGGTGGCATGCTGGGACGTGGGGTTTATCTCAGCCGAGACTTGCAGAAGGCCAGCAGGTACCCTCTGGATCTGCCCGAGTGCCAGAGAGTTGTTTTTAGAGTGAGAGTCAATGTCGGAAAAGTGAAGAAAATTGACTACCAAGGCCATCCACTGCAGAAGACCTGGCACAATAAGGGGTATGACACTGCTTGGTGCCCTCCAGGGTGTGGCATGGTTCCTAGTGGTCTTGAAGAAGACTGTGTGTGGGATCCAAGTCGTATACAGATCATTGATACAATTCTTCCAAGAACAGGAGCTGGTGCTAGTGCTGGTAACTGGCACTTGTGAATGATCCTTAGGGATCATCTTATTGTAAATCCAGTTATCAGTAAAATATGTATAAATTACTGCCTTAAACAGCTTTAAGATATGCAGTCAATGTTCAATGAATCAATAAAGAACTGAAAATCTTACAAGCACTTGTCATTTCTTTATAAATATAACAGCATTAAATCAAGCAGGGTTTTCATTTAGATTTAGTTATAGATGCCATACAGTGCTGTAAATTGTTATATTTAGCCTCAGATACTTGACATGACATGTAATTAAACACAAGTGAGTGAGTGAGTGAGTGAGTTACAATCCAGATCAATGAGGGAGAAGAAGCCTACAATTTAATTCCATTTTCCTTGTTCTTGAGTCCAAGGAAACTGGTGGACACTCAGCTGTGTGTTAACACTTTTCCTAATCAATTACACTACAGCATTTTTTACACTTTGGATAAACAGTGGGTGTGATCACTAATGGAATGCATTATAAAATTCTTCTTTACACATTTTTAACCTGATTAAAAAAAATGATTCATTCATTATGCAAAATGTTTATCCTTTTCAAGTCACAAGGAAAGCTAGGGCCAATTCACACAGGACAGGAGGTCAGCCTATCACAGGGCAATGCAGAGACAGACAACCATTCACACACACACACACACACACACACACACACACACACACACACACACACACACACACACACACACACACACACACCAATTTAGAGTCTTCAGTCAACTTAAACCACAAACCTTTGGACAGTGGGAGGAAACCCACACGAACACAGAGAGAGTTTTTTAAAACTCCACAAAGAATGGCACCCGAGGCTGACCCAGAGATCAAATCCAGAACCTTCTGGCTGTGAGGCGACAGCACTAACAAAAAGTAGTTCTGTAAAATACAGGAGATGCAATGAAAATTAATCATGAATGTTTTTTTTATCCTTTAAAATGATCCATGAGAAACGTCTCACTGGCGGACAATCACAGATTCACACACAGTCACACTGTTGGTTGGTTTGATTGTTTGTTTGTTTATTTGCACAGTTGACATAAACTGAACAAAAGATTAGTTGTTTTGGTTAAAGTGCAAAAACAACCTTCACCATCTAGTTATTCTTTCTAATCCATAAACATGTATCTTCTTAATTCACACATGCACATCACTAATTAGCTCCGCTGACATACATGCTTATCCATAAAAGCACATATGCTTGACTTACAGGTCCAGCACTTCTTTAAAGTGTGTTTATTCAGTGTTTGCATCCCACAGACAGTACATGGTGTGCCCACTGGCCCACTCTGGCTCTGCCTTGTTCCATTGCCTTGTTGCTTTATAAGGTTCTCCAGAGACGTTTTCGTAGCAGAGTCTGTGCAGTGTGCTATACCGACCACAGTGAGCCGCTTTGGGTCCCAGACACAGTCTTCCTCAAAGCCACCCATGGTGGAGGGCAACCAAGCGGTGTCATATCCATTCTGATGCCATGTGGTCATCAGGTTCATGCTCTGGGCATCAATCTTCTTCACCTTGCCCACTCTTACCCTTAGCTTGAATACCACCCTGTCGTTAGATGAACAGCCCCCTGGGTAGCCCATGGCCTTGTTAATGTCTCTGCTGCAGTACACACCAGGTCCCAGAGTTCCTCCCAGGGAGGGTTTGAATCCTGATGATATGATAGCTGAGGCGTTGCTCTTGTGAGTTCCATGGTACATAGTGTAGCCATGACTTCTTTTAGGTGCCTGGCCCGGTTGAAGGTGCTTCGTTTTTTCACAGCACGCCTCCCAGCCACTGAACGTGATTGGCATACTTCCTCTTTTACTTCTAAATTTGAGAATGGTCAAGTTTACTGATTATAATGAACATTCCACACTCTAATAACTACATTACATACCTATTAGTCTTGTAGCATTTAGCAAATTATTCAGTTACTGAAAAGTCTTAGGTGTAATAACTAGTGCTCCATTGATTCAACTGGTTAACTAACAGCATAAATCAAAAAGGTATGATGATATAGAATGCATCTTTCATACAACCTTAAGATTGTTTTGGGCAAAATAGATTCCACTCCTAGTTTAGCTGCAGTCAAAACAAGCAACAAAAAATTACCTTAACTTTCCTGCCCCCTTGTTTAAGCAAACCAGTTTCTCTTTCGCTTCTTCAGCCTTGTGACTTCCTGCAGGTGTGGTATGAACTTTGCATGATGACTAACTGGGTGTTCCTTAAAGGCATCTTTACTTTCGTTTCTCAGAAACTGAATGACGATCAGTTTTCCAGGACTGTAGCTTTAAGAGAAATTAATTATTAATGAAGGTATTTATTGACAAGGACTATATTCTAGCCTAGCATATAATTCATGTTTCAGCCAGAAATCATTTGCAGCACTCTGTGTTTCTGTGCGATTTTTTATTAGAACACTACAAGTGTAATATTATTGCAGCAAAAGTGGAGACAGTGCAGTGCAATAGAACTGTGAGCTACAGTGAACACAAGCATTACATTTAATGAATCTGAACAGACTGAAAGGGTCCTTTGCTCCTATGTTGCTAACAGGGCACAGACTGAGCAGTGCAATCATACAGAAATACTGTATCACGTCCATTATGCTGTCTAACTACTTTGAACATGTTGTGTAACAGACCTAAATATACTTGGGTTAGTGATGGTTCATGTTAAAATGTCATCTATGCTGTTTCTACCTCATTTCAAAGCATTTGTACTCGATGCTTCTGGCCATAAAATACTTGCTTTTGATTCTTTGAAAGTCATAAACAAGTTGCAGCCACACACTGCAAATAGCATGATCTTAAGGTGCTGAGGTAAGAAGACACTTAGGTTAAGAAATACACACTTACAGTATGCTTACAGAAGTGCTATGTCCAATAATCTTACCAAACTGTAGAGCAAAAAACTGGCTTGCAACGTGATCGTTTCCATGAGCTGTCCTGATGTATCTTTGACTTCCTGGAGCCCAGCGGCCATGACTGTAAATAAATGCTGCTAATTTCTAATCTGATCAAGTCACCAGGAACAGAATAGTTTTATGCAGACTGAGCAGGTTTTGAGCTGCATGGAAAAGCAACAAGTGTAACAACAAATACCATCATAGAGGCAGCTAATGGCAATTAATGTACAGTATAGCACATATATAAGAAAGGCAGCATATCTAAAACAGTGCTGCAAAATTACAAAGAGATATAAGAACAAACCCTTTTTCATTTCTCCCACCCAAAGTTTTATCACTGAGGCAGAGATGACACACTGGCAGAGAGGAACTGGGATTCATGGTGCTTCTTAAAGTGCCTCCAGGAGCTGAATGATGCCAAGCGGAAGCAGAAGAGTCAGTAGCCATGGATAACTTTGGAGAAATAGGCTGATGGCAGAACAGGGCTGCAGGTAATCTAGAAGATGAGAGAAAATAAATCTTTATATAACAGTTGAACCTGAATAGCTATAACTTAGAAAACAGTAAAAATAATTTGTTAAGTATTATAAAATTAATATGGAACTTAAGTAGTAATTAAACATACAGAGCCTTAGGGTTTCAGAGATAACCTCCCAAGCATCAGTGATTAGTGGGACTAGTAGGACTGGAAAGTTCAAGCATGTTCAGTACTGTGCAAAAGTCTGAGGCACTTGAGAAAATTATCATTAAAAACTGTTTTTCTGGGCAGTGAGTGTTTCTGTTTTTAGAAACACCAATATTAGGTTAAGATCAAATAACAGTAAAACAATAAACGAAGAATTTATGCGCTGGTATAACCATTTCCATAGTTCTCCTATTGGATACCCAGTATTACTTGTAGTTTCCATCAAATCGAGAACCAACAGAACCATGAGGTTCATTAAAACATAGCTGATAAAGATAGTAGCTAAATCCAAGATGGCTCCCTACTCTCTATAGTGCACTATGTAAGTTAGAAAACTTGAGTTTCTACACCTATGTATTGCCCAGTTTGCATTGGAAAGGACTTGGCTGAGTCCTCAATGGCTCTTTGTTAGGCATTTGTGCACTGTGTAGGTGCAGGAGCCTGTATTTTAATACAAACATAGTTCACTATGCAGGTGGAAAAGAGCCATTTTGGATCAGGCAGTATCATCCAAAGGGCTTATATTTTCCTGATGTGGCAAATGCAGCCTGCCTTAAATGTAATTATTTTCTCAATGTTAGGAAAACCTGTGCATTTACATATATTTGCCTATTCATTCCATAGCAGAAGCTATTTTACACAAAGCTAAATACAAAATAAATAAATACATTTAAATAAAATGTGAGGAAAATGTAGGATATGGGCTCTTTAAAGCTCAACACCAAAAGCAGGGCTGTGTACAAAACTATTCACTGCCACCATGTGGTCAAATTATAAAATGCAAATTGACATCATTTGAGTGAAATCCGGTCTTATTCACAAAGGTCCAGTGTTTTCATAAGACGGCAAGTGCCCACATGTACTGTTTAAAGACTGGGGCCAGTTCTATGATCAGGTAGAATCAGGCATGCTTATGCTAGCTGGAAATGTACCCATGCAGCTCATTGTGGATGAGACCGACCTGTATTAGGCCTACAAACTCTTCTTCTGTGTTCAGACATGAACCATCATATCAACCAAACACACTATAGTATAAAACCAGTGAGTAATAGGCAAAGCACATTCACAATTCACAACCAAGTAATTATGTACCTAATTCAACAAACAGTCTCATGTCCTCCTTGGTCACTTTGCACATAAAGGTTGTGTTCTCTGTCAGTGTGAAGCTCATCATGGTCAGCTTGAATCCATATGGCTGCAGCGTTTCCACATAGGTATTATGCCTAAACTTGGGGTCAGGCATAGACCCGGACACATTGGTGTTGATAATGATCTCTTTTCGGCCCTTGGACATGGAGAACTCATACTCAGTGTGGTAGTTTGGCTTGGGCCGGAGGGGGCAGGTCACTCTCAGGTCATTATCCTCCTCCTGGCACACGGTCATTACATTATCACCTTCGTCATTGTCATCATCGTCATCACATAAAACGGGGCTCATCAGAACTGAAAAGCAGAAATGACAAACACTGCTTACCTACCCACCAAAAACACCCTCTAAAGATAAGAGTGTGCTCCTGCTTTCAGCTTTCAGAAGTGAATTTGCAGGAAGCATCATCACATGCCTCTTACCTGCCAAAGCAACGTTCCATACAAGCAGATTCATTGCAGGGAGCTGTGTTTTGGAATAAACAAGAAGGTGATGTAAAATAATAAATTGTAATTACCAGATGAATCAGAAAGGGAAATCAGACACATGAAATCAATTCTGGATGTATTCTGGCACATAACCTTCAAACAGATCTGCATGAGGTGACAAAAGGACACACAAGTACACAATATGTGGATGTTCAGGTGCACTGGATGTAGATTTCAAGGTCAATGTGCATGTGAGGAAAGGCATCACCAACCAGACTGTCAAATTAGAGCAAATGAATGAGCAATGAGCTTTGTGTGTCCATTTCATTGTATACCCACAATGGAAGCAAATGTGACAAGAATTCCTGCACCTAACCTGTCTTTTCAGCAACCTCATCCTTTCAGCTGGCTTCCTCCAAGGGCACAAAGCTTCAGAAAGTCGAACGAGGTGCTCCAGCTCCACCAAAGTGGCTGCGTAAACACTGGTCCACCAGCAGACCCCAGACCAGCCTGGATGTTTCTTCTCTGCAGTGCTGCAGATGCTCCCCTCCACAACCCTCCTACCCCATCTCACCCCAGCTCAGTCTCCTCCTCTGCAGTGGGCCAAACCAACATACCAGGATGGGATTAGTAGATGGAAGGAAAGGCATCATTGCGAACAAACAATCCAAACAACAAACAATAGCACACACATTTTGACTATGTTACCTTCCAATAGCACTCTGATTTTCTACACTATGGTAAATAATGGGCTATAATGTAAAAATAGGTGCAATACAAAGACCTAACTGTACTTATATAACTGTCCTGTGGTGCATATCAGTGACTCAATGACACATTAACAAGAAATACGGTCTATAATAATATCTCATACATGGGGCATATTTTAGAGCATTCAGCCACATTTTCTGAATTGCCACCCCCCTCCATTTCAGAAATGGTTCGACCCCTGAACTTCTGGAATTTATGATTAATAGACACAATGAAAAAATCTTCTTAGCCAAAAGGAACAATGAAATGGCATATTTATGCGTTACTGATTGTAAGTGCTCCAGTCACTGATGAGAAAATGCCCCCGTGTCCTCTCTCTTTTATCTTTAAACAATTCTATACAATCACTGGCTCGGACTGCCACCTGCTGGACAAAATATCCAACTGCAACCTCAGCACAAGTTTAGCTTGCTTAAAGGGCCCAAATCCTATATTTCCCTTCTTTTTTCTCCCCTGAGGTCCACTTATAACAGGTGTGAAATCACGTATCAAAACAAGTCATAAATTCATTTTTACATGTCCATTTTCTAAATCTCCCTTCATCCCTAAAAAGGAAGCAGGCAGTTTAATTTACTGTGTCTTTAAGATTGACATAACTGCTGAATGTTGCATTAACCATAACAACCAAGCAACCTGCTCATTGCCATTTACACAATGGGTTAGTCTGCGCTATACCACATTACATATTTTCTATATTTTCTGTATTTAAATTTAACTGCACATTCTATCTATGTATACCACATTTAATGTATTTAATATATTATATGCATGCACACAATAAAAACACTTTTAGCAGTTTTCAGCTTAATTAAGGTAAAGTAGCAGATAAAAGTCTGCTAAAAGAGAGAGAGCACCTTTGGGTGTCTCCAGTCACATTTACCTGACACTTTTATCCAAAGCGACTTCCAAGACATGGAGCAGAGCAGTGGGACGGTACCTTGCTCAAGGGTACCTCAGTAGTGCCTGAGACGGGACTTGAACCTGCAGGTCCCCAGCACAGTGCTCTAACCACTAGGCCACCACTGCCCACACAATCACACACTAGACTCCTCCACATGACTCCGCATGCATCCTAATGCGGTTTGCATCAGTCACTTCTGGTCAGGCCCCTAATTCTTCCACTACAGGCTCCACCACTATTTGTGGTAGAACAGTCTGCAAAGCAACACATTATGTCATGTCACAATAACCTTCTCAAAAAACTGTCACTCTCTTAGCACCATGATGTCAATGAAGAAACACTACACTGCGCACAGAGCCTCACCCAGTCACAAAAGCCTTGTGTCCCCAATCACCTTAGTACAGTTTTTGTAAACTCAGATGAAAAAAAAAAGCTGAATACACAGCACTGTGCAAAAGTCTTAGGGCTCTGGGAAAATGATCACTAAAAGCTGTTTATCTGGGCAGTGAGTGTTTCTGTTTTCTCTAAAAACACTAATATTTGAACAAACATAAAGTAGTAGTAGTAGTAGTAGTAGGTTTATTGTCATTTTCACAGTATACACAGTACACAGTAAAAACGAAACAACG